>LAPY01001313.1:0-16980 GCA_000970635.1 Eragrostis tef
AGTACAAGATTCGCCCCCGGACGCCTGTTCTTGATGGTATGAGCCCTCTTCTTGCTGAATTTGCTGTAAATTCTGTTGGGGGTTGTGTACCCTCTTACGGTTCTTTTTCTTCCTCTGGTGTATGATGCCTGTAGCTTTGCTGTGATAGACCTTGGTTAGCTTTCATTTTGTTTGAAGACTGTACTGTGTGGGCAATTATTGTTAATTTTCTGTAGTCATCGTCGGCTTATTTTTCTCGATACAACAAAAGCTACACACACAAAAAGGTACCTGGGCCTACGAATAAATTAGGTTAATACTTGCCCGTGTTGCCCGTGTTGACTACTGTCAACACTGCAAAAGGAAATACTTTCCCTAAAAGGCTAGGATCTTGTTCTCAAGTTCTCAATTTTTCTATTGCATGTAATGCTCTCTGATTGTATATGCATTTTCTTTGTCAGTTACTAGTAGAATATGTGTTTAGTGATGGCCTCGGTGATTGTTGTCCAATTTAGCATTCAGCAATTCCGATGGATTGACTCGGTTTAGTCTTTGGGATTCACCCAGCTTGCTTGCGTAAAGGATTATGAACTTTGCTAGGCTTATCGACGAGTCTGAACAAAATGGTTCATGTATTTTGAATCTTTGATATAGTATGGCTTCATATGTATAGTATATTCAGCATCTCTTTTTTTAGAGCATGCAAATGCAGCATAGTCCTGAATGAATGTCTTTCATGTCAGTCATGTGAGGATTTTACAATTGACATTTGTCAAAATTTTAGAAATGTCATTTGTAAAATCGGTTTCTTCTTTATAGATACGGAAACAACCATCCACTCACACTTTATATCATAGTCCTGAGTGAATGTCTTTCATATCAGTCGTGAGGATTTTACAAATTAACTAACATGAGAGTTCGGAGAGGTTACCGTCTTACCGACAACAATTAAGCTGCCAAAAAGAAAATTTGGACCAAAATTGTTGAGTATCACAGGTTAGATTCATGAGCATCCATTCTACCTTGAAGCCACTAACTCCTCTACTCTTGAATGACTTCCAGTAATTATTGTTCTGGTCTGGAATCACTCTGGAATATTCTTGACTTGCTTTCTTGCCATATTTACCAAGTTCCAGCACCCCAATGATCGACATTCAAATATCATGATGAATTTACTATTTCAGGGGATAATAGTAATGTATTGGATTGTATTAATGTCACGGACAGGGCAGTAGAACGAATTAGATGGCACACTTCGGCGTAGATTGTACTTAAAGAATGTAGCGGGTCTTGGCCCTGGACCTCGTTGCCGTGGAGGAGCCGTGATGAACGAAACCACACCGCAGAGGCAGGGTTTGTTACAAAGGCTACGCCTAAACTTCCAAGATACTCTCCCTAATGAATCTCGGTCCCTGTTTAGAGACAGGGCCGGTTAACAAACTCCTACTAAAACTCAACAAAAGCTCCGCTTGATCAATTTCTTCAGTTCGACGGTGCTTATCAGTTGGCCTCCCTGTTTGCTGCCCTGTGCCTATCTCAGTTGCGCAACGGTGGTACTGAATACCCACCATGACAATTAACTTATTGCAATTCTTGAGTGAACCGTCAGATCACATTGACTGAGTGTGTTGGCTATTCTGTACCCCATCCCGTGGCACAAGCCGCACAACTGGTGGTAGCAGCTAGATGAAATGGTTAGACCAATTATTTTTGTTTATTTTAATTATTTGATACAAATGGGAGTCCAGTGAGTATATTATAGCCCACACTTCAACTGATGAAGGAGTCTCATGAGTTATTACATTGACTTCGGTTAATTAACAAATATTATGCGATTATTACATTAGACGACTAGCAGGAAATCTGAAATTCAGACTTCGACCATCCTGCTATAACAAACCTCCCTTTATGTAGATTCTAAAGGTTAAATGTGAGCCAGTGGCATGATAACTTCTATTATTCTTGTATTTGCATTGATGTTTGCTCATATGTAATCATGTGGTCCTGTTATTTATTTCTTCTTTTAGGATTATTAGTCCTCCCAGATTATTATGTACAGTACACTATTGTTACCTGTTAGGCTGATACGGTCTGCTGGGTGCTGACTAATTTAAACTATTGGTTCATGCTGTAGGGCAGACCATGGTTCAACATAGCCTATTTGGGATAACTTTCTGGATTATAATTTTGGAAATTTTTAATGTGATTCGAGAAGTGACAATAGTTGGTATTTGCTTCTTCTTTTTTAAAAATACAATTTAGGTCAAGACCACATGTCTATGTACAATTGATATGAGTTCAGGTGTTTCATTGAAAGCTAGTTTTCTCGCCAAGAAGTTTAAATGTAATTTATATGTGCTTATATATTTCTTTGCTATTTGAATTTCATAATATTGTATATAATAAGAGGATAATGTCAGCACACTGAAAAAAGTTGTGATAAAGATGGCAGGATCATCTCCCAGCTGATTTTTGTTCTACAAAGTTGCAAAGGGCGGTATGTCAGCTCAGGCTTCCAATCACCATCCGTATAAATGTTCAGATGACTCACAAATGGCGTACTACAACAACTCAGTGCCTTCAGGAGAAAATGGTAGATTCTATGCAATGCAAAATAATCTCGACCATCATTACTCTTCTTCAGATGATGGATCACAAAGGATTAACAGTTCAAATCCTCGAGTATTTGATGCACAATACTGCACTCTGGAATCATCGTCAGGAAATGGTGTTTATCCGGCACAAAGCTCCACATCTTCTCACAGCATATCCCCCATAAGTGGGAGCCCCCTGTCCCAGCATGATAGCCATTCAGACCACACATATAATTCTCCCCCAAGTGCTTCCTGTCTAACTGAGGTTGCAGATCTCCAGGTTAAACTTAAAGAGTTAGAGAATGCTATTCTGGGACCTGAACTGGACATTACTTCTGACAGCCCTGAGAGCTTCTTGCAGACCAATGCTCCTTTGAGACCGGATAACTGGAAACAGCTTCTGGGAATTGATACAGGAGACTTGAAGCAAGTAATCGTAGCATGTGGTAAGGCTGTTGCTGAGAATGATTTGTTTTTGACGGAACTGCTGATATCTGAACTAGGTCAGCTGGTATCTGTCTCCGGAGATCCAATGCAACGACTCGGAGCCTATATGTTGGAAGGCATTGTTGCTAGACTTTCTTCTTCTGGCAGCATGCTATATAAATCTTTGAAATGTAAAGAACCTACAAGCTCAGAGCTCATGTCATACATGGGTCTTCTTTACGAGATCTGCCCATTCTTCAAGTTTGGTTACATGTCAGCAAATGGTGCCATCGCTGAGGCTATTAAGGGTGAGAACTTTGTTCACATCATTGATTTCCAAATCGCGCAGGGGAGCCAGTGGATAACTCTGATACAAGCCCTTGCAGCAAGACCTGGGGGTCCACCATGCATTAGAATCACCGGTATAGACGACTCGAATTCTGCTTATGCCCGAGGGGGTGGGCTTGATATAGTTGGGATGAGACTGTATAATGTTGCTCAGTCGTGTGGTCTTCCCTTTGAGTTTAATGCAGTACCGGCTGCTAGCCATGAGGTTCAACTTGAGCACCTCGACATAAGACCTCGGGAGGTTATTGCTGTGAATTTTGCATATCAGCTACACCATGTTCCTGATGAAAGTGTGAGCATGGAGAATCATCGGGATAGGATTATAAGAATGATTAAGAGCATAAATCCTAGAGTGGTGACTCTTGTTGAGCAGGAGTCAAATACAAATACAGCTCCATTCTTCCCAAGGTACATGGAAACTCTGAACTATTACACAGCTATGTTTGAGTCAATAGATGTTGCTCTCCCAAGGGATGATAGAAGGCGGATGAGCACAGAACAACACTGTGTTGCAAGGGATATTGTTAATTTAATTGCATGCGAGGGTGCTGAAAGAGTTGAGAGGCACGAGCTGTTTGGAAAATGGAAAGCAAGATTTGCAATGGCTGGATTTAGGCCATACCCGCTGAGTTCAGTGGTGAATAACACCATCAGTACGCTGTTGCGAAGTTATAACGGTGGCTATAGGCTTGAGGAGACAGATGGTGTCCTTTACCTTGGATGGAAAAATAGAGTGTTAGTTGTATCTTCTGCATGGTGTTGACAAAATCTTTGGAAGAAGCTCATGTAAGTTATCTGTTCTTATATTCTTAGTTTTTAATTGCCCGTGCACTGTAGCTAAAAACTTTAAAATTTCTTGAAATGTATATACTTAGATTGAAACACATGTAAATGTTCGGAAGTACTTCCCTCAAAAAAAAAAAACGAAGGTCCCATGATAAACCTGTAAGACTACCATTCTGTGCACAATTTCTCACATTTTACGTCATTAATAAATGTGGTCATGTGTTTGTGCCACACATGAAAAGGCTTTAAATACGTTAATTTGTCCTAATTCTTTTTTCATCCCAGAATTGTTTTATAGTTTCGCATGAGACAGATACTTAAAAGAGGTTCACTTCTGTTATTCTGTTGTTAATCGTCAATATTGAGTTGAGTCTAGTTTATGTTTTCTAGACCCCTAGATTACAATTCTGCCTGAGAACAACCCATCTACTATTGCTGTTACTGTTTGAAATTTAACGAATGCCATCACCTCTACATGTGTGTGGAATAGTCTGGAATGAAAACAAGCTTAAGAAACACAAATGCCACATGTTCATGCCATCACCTCTACATGTGTGTAGAATAGTCTGGAATGAAAACAAGCTTAAGAAACACAAATGCTACATGTTCATGCATTTGAAGTTATATACTTAACGGCTTCAATTTTTGTTGCCACACAGGTTCCGCCACATCTTCAGTCTCCATCTTATAGATCCAAGATTTCAGCATGAAAGTTGTAGCGTCTAGAAGACCCTACTCTGCCGTTCCTTGTCTCTTGTTCACTTCTCAGCTGCTCATGCTCACAGCCATCTAATTCAGTGGTTAGATTATCGTGTCAAATAAAACATTCACCGCAGGTTCAATCGACATTAGAAGCTTATTAGAAGTTACCACGTGTTCAACATCTTCAGTCTCCATCTTTTCTTTTCTTTTTTTGGACTGGTTCTTCAGTCTCCATCTTACAGATCCAAGATTCCAACATGAATATTGTAGCCACTAGAAGACCCTACTCTGCCGTTCCTTGTCTCTTGTTCACTTCTCAGCTGCTCATGCTCACAGCCATCTAATTCAGTGGTTAGATTATCGTGTCAAATAAAACATTCACCGCAGGTTCAATCGACATTAGAAGCTTATTAGAAGTTACCACGTGTTTTACTCGTGCCAAATATGTTAGTACTAGGGATTTGGTCTACGCCCTTTAGGTTTGATATGATGTAATTTATGTTGAGAGGTTAAGCTAGGCAGGCATGAGAGGAGCATGTTTCTTTTGTACCAGTTGTTCTTGCGTTGTATTTGTATATATATATGTGGAATGCTGCTATGATTTCCTTGTGATGAAATTCCTGGCTCGCGTGTCATTAATCGATGTTGTCGTGTGTTTCTTTCATACGCAGTCCCTTCTCTTTTTTTTTTAGACCAAAGGCTGTAGCCCTGCTTTTTAGCTTACGATCAAGGACAGAGTTTTGTTGGAACCGACATTCCCTCTCTAGTTCACTCCTAAGTTTGAGAAGCACATTACATAACATGATAAGAAAGTGACTATCCTACTGCTAGTAAAACGATTAACCAACTCCTGCCGCTGTTGTTTGATTCTGCTGTTCCGTTCGCGCATGAATTGCACTCCTGATCTTGTTGATGGCTTCTTCAGTAAGCCGTTTGTCCTCCGCCCTGTGTAAGATGGCCCTGCACTGCATAAAAGATAAAGCGCCATGAACAACAGCACTAGGTGTCGATACAATTTTTCTTCCTAAACACCCAGTCATTTCTTTAGCCAGATTGTCCAGCACATTGTCCCTAACAGAAAGAACATGAAATTAGTTTTTTTTCCCTCACTAATGAAATTTTGCATATACTCCTGTATATCACAGAGCTGCATTCCAATTTAAACCCTCCCTTATCACACATCACGCATATCTTGCCAAGTCACATTCAAACATGGTGTGATTAGCAGTCTCATTCTCACCACATAAACCACATTTTTTGCACACCCTTTCCATTTCTTTGCCTTAAGTTGATCTGCAGATTGAATTCTATCCAGGTTAAGTTGCCACAAGAAAATTCTGACTTTCAGAGGCAATTTATCATTCCATAATTGTTGCATTCTTGAGTTTACTAGTCCTGTATGTGGTCTGTGCTTATAGAACGAAGATGTGGAGAAATTGTCATGCTTCTCTAGCTCCCACTTTACCGTATCCTCATCGTTTTGCAGTTTCCTGAATTTCAGACACAAGATCTTGCCATTCTGCCCACTCATTTGGTACAAATTGCCGTCTGAACGTTAGCTGGATTTCCTCTCCCTCTAAGACCTGTGCCACTGTGTGGAATTATTGCTGCCGTATTTTGTATATTCTGTTGTATTTAATTTTGAATGGACAACTGCCCATCCAGGTTTCCTGCCAAAACCTTGCTTTCCCCCCCATTACCCACTCTATAAGAAAGCCCCATGGCGCAAAGATCTTTGACTTGGTGAAGCCCCTTCCAGAACTGTGAGCATTATTTGGCGAACTGGAGTAAAAACTACACTCACCCATTTTTTTTTCCCTGAGTAGCTTGCCGCACATATCTTTGTCACCTCTCTCTAATTTAAAAATCCATTTTGATAGCAGACACTCATTCATAACCACTCATTTATAACCTTTGTGTCCGTGAATCCTAAACCACCATGTTCCTTGGGAGAGGCTAAGATCTCCCATCTTACCATATGAATTTTTTTCTCTTTTGTCCACCATGTTCCTTCTCATTCCGTTGCATTCTAGTCTCTCTTTTTCTTTCTTTCTTTCTTTTTCCCCGTGGGACATCTCTTGACGATTAGAACTGTGGAGCTTCGTTTGTCTTGATTTCTTTGGTTAGATGCCAGCAGGAATCGTGCTTACTCTTGGGTTGAACGACTGGAGATGGAAAAGAGTGTGAATCTGTGATGGCTATTACGAGGAGTGTCACAGTGCTTTAGAAAATCTAGTACTAAATAAAATTTAATGACAAAATTTTTTTCAGATGGATATATCTTTACAAGACGAATCTAACGAGCTTAATTAATCTATGTTTTGCTACAGTAATGCTACAGTAACTATCGTCTAATTACAACTTAACTACCCTCTTTAGATTCGTCTCGCGAATTAGACCAGGGGTTCTGCAGTTAGTTTTGTAATTAAACTTTATTTAATACTCTTAAATGACAAGATTTTTTTTAGACCCCTCTAAATTTTAGACCCCTGCAAAACAAACACCCCGAGGACTGTGGCCGAGCTGAGCTCAACGAGCAGGGTGGGCCCCTCCAGCAAGCACATGGAAACAAACCAGAGTCCAGGCGCAATTGGTCCATTCCACATTTCCATTTTTCCGTGAGGAAAACGCAAAGGCAGCAGTTGCCCAAGAAGAGAAGAGCCTCTCTTCTCCCCCTCCACTCCCTTGGTCCGCCGATCCGCCGCGATCGATCCGTGCGTGCATCGGGAGGATGGGGCTGCTGTTCGTGCAGGTGCTCCCGCAGGACGCCGACGACGGCGCGACGGTCCTCAAGTGCCGGTTGTGCCGCGTGGACGCCGCCTCCTCGGGGGACATCCTCTCCAAGGAGTTCCAGGGGCGCTACGGCCGCGCCTACCTCTTCCACCACGTGTACGTATCCGACGATGTCCCCCCCTCTCTCTCCCTTTCTTCCCTGGCTCCGCCGATCGGCGCCGCCGCCCTTCGGTGCGGTTTTGTCGCGCTTCATGCCGTGGGAATTGGGGAGTTAGTTCGTAGCGACATGTTATTGCGTATTCCCTAGGACTTTCTTTGATTACTGCGGTGCGGTGGACCCCTGTAACCGAGAGTTTGGGCATTAATCCACCAGACGATCTGTACTCCGATTGATCGGCGCAACCGAAATAAAATGCAGTGCTGGAGAGGGGATTTTGTGTTGGAGATAGTGATGTGAAGTGGATGCAGCCGTTTGCCTGCTCGTCTTAGGAACAAACAAACGTCAGGTTGCTTTGCTTCCTGAGTGGACACTTGTTTGCCTTATCTGTTGCCATTGTAGGATCTGACGGTTGCTTCGAAACTGTATCCCTGAACATCATGAGAACCTTTTTCAGCTGCAATTTCGATCTTGCTCTCGCCATTTTTTCAGCCTTCCTTTCGCATTCATGACAAGTATTTCATCCGGTACATTGACATAGAATAGAATGCATTCAAGACTAGTATTTCATCCAGTACATTGATACACAATAGAACTAAATTGCTGATTTATTTTGAGCCGGGTTATCTTCTTTCTAGAATCTTTTAACTATGGATTGATTTCTCTTATTGATCCAGTACATGTTCATCGATTCATTTTCCACATATCAGGGTGAACATTACCCTAGGCCCAAATGAGAACCGGAACTTTACGACTGGACTGCATACAGTGAAGGACGTCTACTGCAACTGCTGCCAGCAACTTCTTGGCTGGAGATATGTAAGTCATAGTGGAAATTCTTCCATCCTTCAATGATGCTTGTCTCTAATTGATTATTAACGTGGATTCTAATGGATAAATTCACACTGAGTTGTTATGTGGATATTTTGTTGAGAAAAAGTGTACCCCATTACCTGTTTCAGTGATGTTTCTGTATATTAGCTTATGTTCAACTTTGGTTCCTCCAATTCCGTCCTTCAGCATTTCACCCCAAAAAAATAAATCCCTCCATCAGAGACTTTGTATTTTGATAAGTTCACAACAATTTCCTCTTCATAGCCTGTCATGCGAGGGACTTACTAGTCACCTTCATCTGTAACTCAGCAGAGCCATTTCCCCCTCCAAGGGACATGTATTTCGCCTTTCTAATAGAAACTTGTTTCTCTCCTTGCTGTTTAATCAGAAAGTACATCTACTAGCATTTCTTGACTGTATTCTCATACAAAATAAGACTCAATGATATGTATAGATATTAGTTAGCAGTGATCGCTGCATCTTCTCCACCATATAACTGGAACCAAGGTACATTGAAACTCAGATTTTTACACAGTGACTCACCTATCCAAGAAACACAATACATCCTGTTTTGCCACTATTTCATTTTCGTAACTGGAACATTCATGTACCAACCTGTACTCTTTATTGGTCTTTTTCAGTGAACAGAATAAGTTTGTATTCGGGGACATGTGCTGCATTTTATGCCATTTTAATTCTCTTTGTATCTTTTCACCTACCTGGTTTGATAGTTTTTCTGTTCACCTTGTTTCGTTCTCATTTTGAATGAATAACATATAATATGCTGCAGGAGAAAGCATATGAAGAGAGTGAGAAATACAAGGAAGGGAAGTTCATCCTTGAGAAAGCCATGATTGGGAAAGAAGCCCGGTGAAAAGATATTGTGTTCCATGCGTAGAGATTGTGTAGAAATTGTATAGAAATTGTGTAGAAAATTCAAAATTGTGATAAGTCCAGAAGGAAAAGGGGGGTGTGAGTAGCACCACGTTCTACTAATTATCAACTCATTGAAGAAACTTAGTACTATCAACATTACGTCTGGTTAGTGTGTTTTCCTTTGATTCCGCTAGAATATGGCCACATAGAAATCTCAGTCTACACACTGATGGACTGGTAGCCAATAGTACGTTCCAACTTAGCTTGGACAAACTGCACAAAGTGATTTGACAAAAAGAACAAAAAAAAAAGAAGGCGTTGGGTCAGAAAATGTACGCTGAACTGCATCTGGAGCGGGCGAACACACGTGTCGCACACTTTCTGAGCCCAGGCTATATATCTTTGCAAAGAAATGAAAGTGTTAAATATTTCGGAAATGCTCTACACACGACTGTGTGAAAATTTTGCCGCTGCAGCTGCTAACTTGTGCTCGGTTGTGTTGGTCGGATGGCCCAGCCATACGTGTAGCCAGGGTTCACAAAACCGAACTTACGTGTAGCGAAAAGATATTGTGTTGGTCGGATGGCCCAGCCATACGTGTAGCCAGTTAGTTCCATCGGACAACGGATTTTCGCTAAAAACCGAATTTGTACACTACAACAATAACGGTATTTGCTTGGTTTTGTGAACCTTGTGTGTAGCAGTTCCAAAATATTTTTCCCACGACTTAGTCTCTCTTTCTACACACCACCGGAGATGACCTAAACAGTCCTTCAACCTACCAAGGACTCTAGTTTTCAAAAAAAAAAATCATCATATACCCTGCGTAGCAGTTTCAAAATATTTTTCCCATGGCTTAATCTCACTTTCTACACGCCACCGGAGATGACCAAAACACTCATTCAGCCTACCAAGGACTCTAGTTTTCAAAAACAAAAATCATCATATACCCGTCCAAGGCTCCAAGCATTACTGGCGGCCGCCACATAACTTGCTGAAAATTAATTGAGAGGAGTAGCAATTGTAGCTGTGTTTGATTAAGATATGAAGCATGTGGTGGCAAGTTTAATTTTATATTTTCAATTTTTTAATGGAAGTATATAAGTGCAATTTCGACGTTTGGCGAGATGAGTTCAACATTTAGATCTTCTAAATTTGAATTATTTTAAAACAAAAATGTACACTCGTTAATCCGCATGTACAGTGGTAATAGGCTTAAAGTAGTAACAAGATCGATGTTTGACTCTTCTATAGAATATTTTTTATATATCTAAAAAAAGATAGGAACTGTAAAACGTGAGAGCTACCTAATTTGCAAAGTGCATGTCCCTATCTAAAATAGATTTTTTTAATGGTTTGTATTGCTATATGATCTGTATGGCGCCTCAAGTTTTGCTTCTGGAAAGCAAAACTTTGAGATCTAGTGGTTAAGGCACCACCGAATAACACCATTGAGTTTTTGGGTTCGAACTCTGGTAGGAGTGAATTTTTTAGGATTTATCGGCGTTATACGTTAAGTGGTAAGCGACGTTCGACGCCTTTGGTGACTTCGGAAATCTATAGACCTGCTAGACGCTCAGTCCTTCGGAGGTGTTCATAGAGGTAGAGGTTACGTACGTGTGTTCACAGAAGTGAGTGTGTGTGCGTGTTGTGAGTACCGTGTAATTCTTTAAAAAAAAAGGTTTTGTCTTTGGAAGGCGGTTTTGTTCCTTGTTAGCTTGGAGACAAACTCGTTCTCTTACCAAAATGTCAACAACGCTCGTGCGGCCCACTCATCTAAACACAAAGCTAAACCCCTTATCAGAGCACGTATCTCAAAGACGCGGTCGACGGTGAGAAAAGAGGACCTGACCCGGCATCCCAACGCGCCGCAAATCCTACACATCTGGCTCCTCCCGCCGCCGGCCGCCACTGGTTTCTGACGCCGCGGCTGCCGGGAAGAGCCGCCACCGGATTCGCCATCAACTTCGTCCCGCCGGACTGCCACTAGTATAATACGCCAGCCAAGGTAAGATCCTCACCTCCCTTCTCTGCACTTCTTCCGGCGGCGCGCGTAGGGTTTAAGGAATTAGGCGACCTAGGTGAACAGAGAGGGAGGGAACTGGGAGGCGATGGAGTAAAGGAGAGGAGAGGCCGCGCTTGGAGGGTGGCAGCACATTCGATAATAAGGGTTGGTGGGGGTGAAGCGGGGAGCTGAGGCATCCGACGAGAAATTGGTGAATCCGAGCCTTCTAGCGCTACATTCACACGCTTCAGCGGCAGGAGGTGTGCGTACATCCACTTGTCTGCATCAAGCAGTAAGCACTGGGGAAAAATGTCATAGTGATGCATCAATCATATATATAGCGGAAGATATAACTTATGTTCTGATAGCTTTGGGTAACTCTCCTGAATCTATTGGAGCAGAACGTCATGGGGTCAGTGGAACTACTGAAACATGTTTGCGGATCTGAAGTTACTACTTTGTTAACCATGGTCTCCTCGCGTTCTGTTACATGCTCCGAAATGCTTGCCAATATGAACTTTATGTCTAGATTTGCCTAGGTTGTGTAGAAGTGTTTATTTTTTCCTTTTTGGGGCAATAGTAGTTTCACCAGAACCGACCCACAAATCACTTCGGGTCTTGCAGCATATAATATTTGCACAACTGACCCTTTGCCCCTGTGATTATTCTTGTGTTAACACGCCCTGATTTTTCCTACTCAAAAAAATTAAAACCATGTAGAGCCTGGATTGTTCACAGTGCGCCTTAAAGCTTACACGTTGCTTTCTGCAAATTTCAGGCCCCTGTCACTGTTTTCAAGAACAGATCAATGGAGGCGAAGATAGCATTCTCACAGGACAGCCCACCAATTTCAATCATTTGTGCTGCTAAGGTTGCAGATGTCGCCCTTACAACTGATCCTAGTCTTCCTGTGGGTTCAGTACCTACCCTACGGTTTGGTTCAGGGTAAGTTTTACAAAAAGAAATATCTTTTAGGTTACTAGTTTCTAACACATCCTTAACTTTTATATAATATGTTAGCAATATTGTAGGTTGTGTGTGGCGATGCTGCCAATGATAGCCTTGAGCTATTGCATGAAAAAAAAATGATGGTTGGAATAATATGCACCACGAATGGCCCACAGTTTAGTTTGGCAACAATTAGTGTCTTTTAAAATGGGTTCTTCTTGTTATTAGGGGTTTATCTACTGATGCTGTACTTGTTTGATTCATACAGATGTTAATGGCAATTTTCTGATACTGACTATCAATTTGTATATATTTTCAAACGACTGTGTTCCTCTTATTTATGTTTGGTTTGACTTACCATCTAGTAGTTTAGAGTTTCTCATAGAATATTTTGTGCTTGTGTACAGAGATTTACTCCATGGCGTCAACCCGATTCTCCATTACATTGCCCATGCTGCATCTTTTCCAAGCTTTTCTGGGCAGAATGCGATCGAGTTTGGACATGTATGTTGTGATCAAGTGCTTGTTGAAAAGTATTTTTATATATATTGTGTCTGTTTCTGTGTTCTGAATATCTGTTGCTAATACCTGCAGGTTGCTGAATGGCTTGAATATGCACCCACCTTCCTTTCTGGCTCTGAATTTGAAAGTGCCTGCTCATTTGTTGATGGATACTTGGCAACTCGGACCTTTCTGGTCGGTCATGGTCTGACAATTGCTGACCTTGCTGTGTGGTCAAATCTTGCTGGTGAGTTATGGTCCTTCTCAGTGTTCTTTATTCATGTTCATCCTGGGTTCTGTAATATTTATCTTATTGTGCCATTTTTCTTCAGGGATTGGTCAGCGATGGGATAGTCTTAGGAAGTCAAAGAAATACCAAAATCTTGTCCGCTGGTTCAATAGCATAGATGCAGAGTATGGACACAAGCTTAATACAATTGTTGCTGCATATGTTGGGAAACGTGGGATTGGAAAATCTCCTGCGCCAAGCCTTAAGGAGAAGGTACATGATTCAAAGGACCCATCAGCCCCAGAAGTTGATCTCCCTGGTGCAAAAGTTGGGCAAGTTTGTGTTCGTTTTGCCCCAGAGCCTAGTGGATACCTCCATATTGGTCACGCAAAGGCCGCACTATTAAACAAGTATTTTGCTGAAAGATATCAAGGGCGGCTAATTGTTCGATTCGATGACACAAACCCTTCAAAAGAAAGCAATGAGTTTGTTGAGAACCTTCTGAAAGATATTGAGACATTAGGAATCAAACATGATGCAGTCACATACACATCTGATTATTTTCCAAAGCTGATGGAAATGGCCGAAAGTTTGATTAAACAAGGGAAAGCATATGTTGACGACACACCAAAGGAGCAAATGAGGAGTGAAAGGATGGATGGTGTTGAGTCAAGGTGCAGAAATAGTACTGTTGAAGAAAATCTGTCATTGTGGAAAGAAATGGTTAATGGAACTAACAGGGGTATGCAGTGCTGTGTTCGCGGTAAACTTGACATGCAGGATCCTAACAAGTCGCTCCGTGATCCTGTTTACTACCGCTGTAACACTGATCCTCACCACCGTGTTGGTTCAAAGTACAAGGTCTATCCAACATATGACTTCGCTTGCCCTTTTGTTGATGCCTTAGAGGGAGTGACTCATGCTCTTCGTTCCAGTGAATACCATGATCGTAATGCACAGTATTATCGGATTCTTCAAGATATGGGAATGAGGAGAGTTGAAATATATGAATTCAGCCGATTGAATATGGTTTACACTCTTCTGAGCAAGAGGAAGCTTCTTTGGTTTGTGCAGAACAAGAAGGTCGAAGATTGGACTGACCCTCGTTTCCCCACTGTTCAGGGCATAGTACGCCGTGGCTTGAAGGTTGAGGCATTGATACAATTTATACTCCAACAGGTACATATATGTGCTAATGTATTTGTTATGTTCATATGAATGTTCAGTTCTGATTTATATCCATTTCTTTATTGAAGGGTGCTTCAAAAAATTTGAATCTCATGGAGTGGGATAAGCTCTGGACAATCAACAAGAAGCTAATTGATCCAGTATGTGCAAGGCATACTGCTGTGCTAAAAGACCAGCGCGTGATCTTCACTCTAACTAATGGCCCAGAGAAACCATTTGTTCGAATTTTACCCAGGCACAAGAAATATGAGGGTGCTGGAAAGAAAGCTACAACCTTCACTAACAGAATATGGCTAGATTTTGCTGATGCATCAGCCATTAGCAAGGGTGAGGAAGTAACTCTAATGGACTGGGGAAATGCTATCATTAAAGAGGTCAAGATGGAGAATGGAGTAATTACTGAACTAATTGGAGAACTGCATCTTGAGGGCTCTGTGAAGACGACAAAATTGAAGATCACATGGCTGCCAGATATTGAGGATTTAGTCCCCCTCTCTCTGGTGGAATTTGATTACCTCATCAGCAAGAAAAAGGTAAATTAGCCATTGATTCAGTCAGATTTGACATAGATATTTCTTGAGTTTGCTTTTCTAAATTTAGTTTCTTGCTTGCTTTTTAATACGTTTTCCCATTGTGTTCTTTTTCTTTTTGTATAGACAGGTAAATCCATCCATACCATAATGTTTCTATTTGCTTAGCATTGTTTATGTTGTCATGCTCAAAGAGATCATTTCATGCGCAGTTGTGTGTGTTTTGATGATCAGTTTGATTCTACAACCTATGTACGTAACTTTTTATGGTATGTGTTGTGGATCATCTTATATAATGGATGAGCGGAGGGCAGCTGATTGTAGTAAGAGGATAATCTATTAAATCAAGTTTCATGTTGATTTGTGTTTTGTATTATCTTCACATGTCAATTAATTTTTTTTCAGCTTAAGCTTGATGTGCTGCTACAAGAGAATATACTTGGCATATTTAGAATGAACATTTTAAATCAACTTAAATGCATTTTTTTACTCCTACAGTCCAAAGGCGTAGGGTACAACGTAGATCGCTTGCTTAGAACCATTCCTTGTTCTTTGATTCACTTGAGCACTGAATTATATTGTTGGTGGCATTATGCAGCTGGAAGAGGATGAGGACTTCCTTGAGAATCTGAACCCTTGCACTCGACGGGAGACCCCAGCCCTCGGAGATTCAAACATGAGGAACCTCAAGCGCGGAGAGGTCATGCAGCTTGAGAGGAAAGGTTACTACAGGTGTGATGCTCCATTTATCAGGTCCTCGAAACCGGTGGTTCTGTTTTCAATCCCGGATGGTCGACAGCAGGCTTCACTGAATTAGCTGGAATGCTACTGATGGACATGAGTTCCTGAGTTTGACCTGCGTCCTACAGGCAACTTATGGTTGTATTAGGCACCTAATCTCATAGTCATGTGAGGTTTACTTGCCATGTTTTTGTTTGTCGCTACTTATGTTAAGAATGTAAGGCGGATTGAGTTATGGAATGAGAGAACTAAATTTCTCGGATACAGATGACACCTGTTTCAGATAGCAAGATGCTAGAAAGGCAGAACCATTGTGCTGATAAGTCATGCAAGAATTTGTTGTTTTTATCGGTGAATGCTGCCATGAATTGCATGACAAATTTGTGCAACTTATCAGGCTAGCATGCTTACATTATCGATTCATGTCATCCAATTAAGTGCTGTTTATCGAACAAAAAGTGTAGTCGTCTAGGTTTACACGGTTGTAATACTTAGCTTTGGTTTACAGAAGAGCGTGAGCTTATTCGCATCAAGATGACATCTATTGTGAGTTGTTTCGTTATTGGTAATTGAGAGTCACTGTTCAACAAAAGCTTATTTTCACAATCATCCTGGTGCGGCAAATCGGCCAGAAGTGGCATTTTTATCAACAAATTGCATAGAGAACCTTCACATCAAGTTTTGGCTCATGGCCAGATTCACAGTAAGATAACTTTCTACTGAGTTGGATTGTGTGTGTCCTGCATTTTGGACAGTCTTATCTAACGAAATTGAAAAGTAGGATAAGCGCGCTGATCAGCGGCTTCTTATTAGTTGTACTGTGACTAGGTACTACATATTGTTGAAGAAGGAACAACATCAGGTGGCGAAAGGAAAGAGGACGAATCTTCTTTCGGACCAAATAGGGCAAGTCCCATCTCCATGGATGGATACAGATGTTCCCTCGTTTATTAACAGAGTTGCTACTTGCTCGCTGCCCCAAGCTGAAAGCACTCCCACAACTGCTTGTACAGGAGGTCACTAGCTTGAAAGACCTCCAATTAAGATAAACCAATGTGTTCTGATGTTCAGATAAACCAATGTGTTCATGGTCCCTGTTAACACCACATACTCATTAATCCATTCACAGGACACTAGCTAATTAAGTAGTCAACTAATTATTACAAATGAACTAGCACATTTTGAATAAGCAAATGATTGAAATCAAGTTAGTACCTGACCTCTAATGATTCGTTTTAAAGTAAGTAAACTCTTCAAGATCACACAACTACTTCCTCGGTCCCTAAATATAGAGCATTCTGGGTTGGTCAAAGTCTTACTAATTTTGACCAACAATATCTATAAAATAAAATATTTTAAATAAAAGAAATTACATATTATGATAATTGTTTTTATAGTTTATC
>LAPY01001313.1:25608-35611 GCA_000970635.1 Eragrostis tef
GTGGCTCACTGGCTGTGCGTCGGGCCCGCCGTTGCGCCTCTCTCCATGGGAAACAGAGACCTGTACAAGCTCAGCGTGGACGCAGCTGCCAGCGGCCGCGTCTCCCTGACCAAGCTCCCCATCAGATCATCTGGGTTCCCGTTCTTCTTCGTCAGCCGAGACGACCAACGGCTTTCCGTCGCTTGCGTTTGCGCGCGAACGTGCGCCATCGATGTCTGGACGCGGCAAGAAGACGTGGGTAGCAGCAACGACGATCCTGCGGCGTGGTGCCGCTCCCGGGTGATCCAGATACCAGTGCCGATGAAGTGGTTGCAGCGCAACAAGTGGACGATGCTGGCGACGTACGCTGCTGACGAAAACAATGTTTTTGCTCTCGACCTCGAAACTGGGGCGATGGTTAAGGTCTTGGACCTGTCCCAGCGCACTCGCCGCGACGCGGATTATTACAAGTATCTGCCCTACAAGAGGGATTTATCAGAGTTCTTCGCAAGGCAGCTTGGTGGTCTATATAGAGTAGAGTGGAATTAAGTGTTGATTTCATATAATGTACTATGTGTTGACATATGTTCTCTCTGAAAATTGCATGCCAGACCGCAGTCCAAAAAGTCTCGTGCTTTCCCTCATGCGAATGCTGATACTTCTGTTGGAGTAAAAACTAATAACCGGGTGCTTTTGTTGATACAATAGTCTGGGTTGGCTGGACTCCAGCAATAAAATGCCGGTCATATGATATACACATTTGTGTGACAAACTTGCGTGATTGGATTTACTGACGGGAGCTTCTTTTTTTTTCGTGTGCCACGAACGTAGAAAGCTCACGGGCTGCTATCTAGCGCCGCTGACTGATCCTTTTATTGGCATCAAAAGCTTCCTCCTAAAATCTTTTTTCAGTTTCCATTATCTCTACCGTACGACAAGGATTTGCCGGAGTTCTTCCAAAGCCCTTGGTCGTCTTGGTCTATTCTAGGGGTCGAGGATGAAGGGCGGCCTCGTTGTCGGTGCCTGCAACCCCATCATCGGGGAACGCCGCGTTACCCCGCGACTGGAGTGCGCCAGCTGCCTCGGCTGATACGTGAACGGCTACGCCATCCTCATGGCTGCTGACGACGACAACCTCGATCGGCTCGCCGTCCGCGTTCTCGCGGCTGCACCTCACAGGCCACCATCACCAGGACAAGGACCTTCACTAGCACCTGCGTGCACTCGTACTCCGCCGTCACGCGCATGCAGCTGGAGCGAGCCCACAGCGTGCCTGCAGTGCACCGCAGCGACCTCTTCCACCAGGAGGTCGTTCACCGGGGCGTGTGGCTCATTCTGGCTTTACGCACGCCGAAGCTTGTACATACTCGGCTTGGAGGGGGCGGCGGCGAGCTAGCGTCTCCTTCACCAAACTCCCTATGTCTGAGGACGGTTGATCGTCGTTCCTGTGCGTCACCGGAGACGGCCGGCTTTCGATTGAGCGTGTGTATGACACGCACATGACGTTGCGCCGCGGCATCCTCCTCGTCCGGTTCGTCCCTTGCAGATTCATCGAACATGAGAGACGGACGCGTTACCTGTTCTGCTTTTGCGACCCCATCACCGGAGCACACGACTTCCTCCCCGAGTTGGAGTGCGCCTGCCACGACGGCAGGCACGAAGATAGAGCCTAAGAGTTCATGGGACACTTTAACATTTTGATCCAGAGAACAACGATTTAGCTTAGTTTGGTCTCTTTTTGAGATGACATGGTGCACAATTTTAGCTCAAAGAAGTGCACACATGGTCAAACTTTACTAATTTTCATTGAAAAATGAATTGTGCCCTGGTGCCTGTGCACCAGGACAAGGTGGCTCCGCCACTGCGAGAGCGGCTACGCCATCCTCACCGCCGCCGACCTCGGCATCAGCTGCGGCCGCGACCGCTCCTTCTCCTCACAGGTGATTATCGTCGACCGCCGCGACGACGACTCTCAATGGCACGTCCACACGTACTCCGCCGCCACACAAATCTGGAGTACGTACGCCCACCACGTGCACGCACGCCGACCAGGTCTGGTTGACCGGGGAACGAGTCGCCGCCATGTAGCCCTGAGCATGGGTTAGAAGACCCGCCCAAACCCAACCCGAACCGTGAGAATGAGTCGTTCACGGGCTGGGTCAAGACGGGTAAAACCCATGAACCCATATGCATGCGTCGACCAGAAGCAATCAAACGCATCCACCAGCAGCAAGCGGAGCCAGGGCACGGCAGCTGCGCGAAGGTGCATGCATGGCGATGTGTCCTGGGGCGGCGGCAGCTCTCAGCATGGCGGCGCGGCGGCACAGCGGCGGAGTTGTGATGCGGCGGCTCGCACGGCGGCGAGCAGAGCGACGGGGCGGGATGGGTAGGCGAGCCAGTGACGTCGTGCATATATACCATTGACCCATCTTACCCATCTAACCCACCCAACCCAACCCTACTTAATTGATACTTTGGCGGGTGGGTTACAAACCCACATTAACCTTTCTAAACCCACCCATGCTCAGGCCTACGTCATGCACCGAGGCGTGGCGCACTGGCTTCGCATCGGTGCAGTGACCGACTCCACCTGGTCCAGAGATAACGGAGACCTCTACAAGCTCAGCGTGGAGGCTGGCAGCAGTCGCGTCTCGCTGACCAAGCTTCCCATCAGATCATTCGGGTTTCCGTTCTTCTTCGTCAGCGAGACCACGAAAGGTTTTCGGTCGCTTGCTTTTGCGCCGATGTCTGGGGCCAGCAATGCAGCGTGGATTTCTGGACCCGGCAAGAAGATGGAGGTACTAGCAGATCCAGATACCAGTCCCGATAAAGTGGTTGCAATCCAACAAGGAAACGATGCTCGCGACGTATACGCTTTCAACGGAAATAATGTCTTTGCCCTTGACCTCGAAACGGGAGAGGGATTTAAGTGTTCTTCGTAAGGCCGCTTGGTGGTCTATATAGAGTTTAGCCCTTTTTTTAAATTATGCTGTCAAAATAAAGTGGAGGTGTGGATTTTCATATAATGCGTATCATGTATGTCTGGAGAATTTTTATTTAAAATAATATTTTTGGTGTCTAGAATTACATTAATAATACTGAAAATAGAGAAATTTCAAAAATAATACATAGTCGCATGTTGAACGCGTGATAACTTAGTTTTCTTGCATTGGTCATAGAAAAAAATCAATTTTCGAACACTGGTCGCACGACTACTAATTTTCGGATGACGAGCGCACGAAAACAGGTTTGGATATTGTAGGTGGCAAAGAAATCGTGTATTCAACGCACGACTAGGGATGGCAATGGATGCCCGTTACCCGACACCCGATGGGTTTTTCTCCTATTAGGGGCCGGGTTTGGAAAGAAAATTGCATCCGTGGGTACACTAACGGGGAAAAACACTGACCCAACGGGTGGAGCGGGTTCGGAGCCGGTTCATTAGAACCCAAACCCGTCACCCGTAGAACCCGGCCTAATATGCTGGCAGCCCATTTACATTGAGGTCCAGCCCAACATACCTTGTCCAGCCCAACTTTCCACCGTATAAAACACTCAAACCCTAGCCTCCACTCCTCAATCCAGTCTGTGCGCCTCCACTCTCTTCCCACTCCCAGCCGCCTCCCTCTCGTTCTCTCTCGCAACAAGGGCGCTGCTTTCGCCGGCGAGCAGAGGTAGGACTTCGGCATGGCGGTGCTCTCCGGATCCACCAACGACGACGGCCGGTGATTCTTCTTCCTTCTCTAAACTTTCTTTTTATTTCTCTTGCAGCAAGTTACTGACCCCGCCGTATCCGGCATTCCGGCCGTCCCATCCGAAGGGACGGCGTCGAAGCTGACCGGCAGCCACCTGATCCGAAGGAGAAACAAGTCCCTGCAGCCGTCTTCGAGCTACCGGATTCACCGCCAAGAGGACCGAGATCCAATCCTGCCGTCGTGTTGCTGCCTCGTACTGCTCCAGTGCCGCTTTCGGCTGCTGCCCCTGCTCCACCGCCGCCTCCAGCTGCTGCTACAACACCACGACCTGCTGCTGCTGCTACACCGTCGCCTCCACCTGCTGCTGCTACGTCCAAGCCACCTGGACGTCAAGCACGCAACACCATCGTCAAGTCCAAGACTGCCTCTGCCAAAGCTCAGAAGACTGGTCGGCCTCCTCAATCTCCCGGCAGCAAAGGCCTTCGATATCTGCTGTAAGCTACTCTTTGTTTGTATTATATATTTTTTTAGTCACATCTGCATACACGGATAGGATATTTGCCTCTTAGAACTGAATGCTAGCAAACAAACCTGTAGATATTGCAGTTGGGGTCGAATCTGATATGTGATTGCTTTACTATTGGGATAAATCTGCTAGCTAGCAAGTGAATAGTAGCATCTGTTGTTCTAAAATATGACTGCATTATCTCAGTTCAGCTAGCAAGTAAGTACGTAATAACTTCGTATAGCCTGTGCGCCTCCACTCTCTTCCCGCTCCCAGCCGCCTCCCTCTCGTTCTCTCTCGCAAGGGCGCTACTTTCGCCGGCGAGGGTGAGGCATCACAATCTGATTTCATTGACTACCGTGTGTTTTCATCACATCTCTTGTCCTGTCCTATTGACTACCGTGTGTTTTCATCTAGGATCTCAATCTTGGCTGAAGATGCAAGTGGAGGACGTCCAAGTGCCGCAGCAAAGTGCCATGTTGTGTGCAAGATGCAAGATGCAAGTAGAAAGTAGTATGTGCATGTTCAGAGCATGCACTATTATTGTAACCTCTGGGTTGTAATGACTTTGACTTGTTGCATTCTTGCCTGTGTTGTGCTCACATGAGCCATGACTGCCAACTTTAATTTCGGTTTGAACTCTATGTAGTGACCTGATGGTGTCTGATGACAAGTGATGATGTTGAACTACTAAATCTGCTATTTGTCTTGTCTTTTGTTCAGTCAATTTACTGCTAGAGTAAATTTGTGTTGAAAATTTGTGCTGGGTGTCTGATGGCTTGATGATATGCTGCTGAAAATTTGTGTTGGCTGTCGGGTTTGGGTACCCGGACGGGTGGATTTTACCCGGCGGGTCTGGGTCTGGGTTCAATCCTCCACCCGCGACTCTAATCGGGTCACTTGGCGGGAGAAATTTTGCCTGGCGGATCCGGGTATGAGGAGGGAAAACCCAGCGGGTTGTTACCCGTTGCCATCCCTACGCACGACTGCTATCTCTCGCTCAATTTCTCGCTGGGGAGGCGACCGGGGAGCGGCCGGGCTTGCAGCGCGTGGTGCGACCGCAGCACGCGGAAAGCAGCGCAGCTCGGAGATAAGCTAGA
This sequence comes from Eragrostis tef, assembly GCA_000970635.1. NCBI lineage: Eukaryota > Viridiplantae > Streptophyta > Magnoliopsida > Poales > Poaceae > Eragrostis > Eragrostis tef. Next base: position 30,888 of record LAPY01001313.1, read on the forward strand.
AGCAATTTTTGTTTCGTGCGTCCCACGCCGCTGCTCGACCCCGACGACACGGCTCCCGGCTGCGCTCCCCGCCATGCCACGAGCTGCCGCTTGATCTCGTCCCCTAGCGCTGCGGCTCCCGATGCGTTTCCAATCACGGCGCGAGCCCTCGCCGACAAGCCGGTGCTCGTCCTCCAAGCAAGGCCTCTACTTAGGCCTCTACTCCATATTTGAGGGCTTGAGGCAAAAAAAACAACTCCAGCAAAGGCCTTTATTTTCCATGTGCCCTCAAACTCCGATCTCCCCTCTCATCCGTGGTTCCCACTATTTTTTTTTCATTTTCATTTTTTTCTCTTCTTTTTTCCTTTTTTTTCTCTCTTCTCCCTCCTCCCGCCGCACGCGCCGGGCCTGCCGCGCTCGAGCTCCTCGCTGCCCGCGGCCAGCGGACGTGGCCCGGCGACGCCTCGCTGCCCTCGCCTGCCCGCACCCGGCCGTGCCTACCTGCCCTCGGCCCTCTCCCGCATCGCAGGTCGACGCGCCACCACCTGCGGCCGCGCCAACTCCAGCGACCCCCGCCGCCCGTCCCCTTGCGTCTCCCCGAGCCGAGCTCGTCATCCGTTGCGCCTACGGCCGCTTCTGCCCCCTCCCGCATGGACGAATCGACCATGGTACTAGCGATGCCTTTGTTGTCAGCTGCATAGAGACTAACAACAGGTTGTGCTCCATTGCTGATTCAGTGGGAATGAAATGGTTCTTGGGTTCTTGGGAATGAAATGCTTTGGCGAAACTAACAACAGTCTGCATAAGCCTCTGAATCTGTATTGGTTCTTGAGTTTTGAATATTCAGTTCAGGAGTGCTTGCATCTGTGTACCGATTCAAACACATCACTGGAGTTGAAGCAAGTTTTTGGGTCTCTATTTTTCCATACCGGCCTGTAAAATAGAAGTAGGGGCTCTGATTTGAGAGCCTTTGCTGGAGTTGCTCTAAGACTAGAGCACAAACGCTAGAGAGAGAACGAGTGAACGAGAGAGCTTTTAGGAGAGAACTTGAGGGAGAGAAAGAACAGAGAACGAAGGAAGAAGAGATCAAACGCGCGCGTGAGAGAGATTCTCGTACATTGGGCGTCTGATAATTGCGTGCCCCGCCGATTTCGTGCGCTCAGCACGACTTTTCCGCCACGCATGGTGTAGAATCAGTTTCCGAACGCCCATCGCTCGAAAATAGTCTTCGTATCTCCAACATTCGAAAACTAAGTTTTCGTGTTATCAACGTACGAAAATTCGATTTCGTGCATTGGTTGTTCGACAGTGTATTATTTTTGGAATTTTGTAGATTTAGTTATTATTTCCACAAATCTTAAGAAAAATAGTATTATTTAAAATAAAAATTCTATGTCTGGAGGAGTCGAGGATAGTATAGTTCAATCTGAAAATTTTGCTGATAGAAAATAGTCTAGCTGGACTCCCAACGGTCCAATTAATATTTTGAAGAACACATTTGTGCGACTGGAACAATTTTTTTTTCTTTTTTGCGAGGGGACCGGAACATCTTTTAGAGTACATTCAAACAGGTCCACAGGCGTACTAGGGACTTGCGGTACCTTAAACAGCTTCATCCACTACCGGCCGTAATACCGGTCAGTACGGGCCGTTCCGGCAAAGAGGGGCGTCCCGGAGGAGCATCGTCGTTGGTGGCTGCGGGGACGAGTGGGAGAAGGCAGCGGGGAAGGATCGTTGACTCGTTGCGTGGCTAGGGAAATTACTAATTAGTGGGTTTGTTGGGCTGAAGCAGGCTGGCCATTGGTGGGCCGGTTGGCCTGCTATCCCATTTCTCTCTATTTTCTTTATAATTTGTGATTTTATTTATATTATTATATTACCGGAATGGTACTGTCCGGTACGGACACCGGAACGGTATTAAAAAATTAGCTCACTACTCTATGTAGATGTTAATGTCTTTGATTCAGGAGTGAAATATAATTTTTACAGTTCCAAAATCAAACGATCCGTTTCCCTTGTATAAAAAGGTTCGCCCATAAGCATCAAACAAGAATAAACACTGAATCGCCAATTTCAGTCGGTACTCTATTTGAACATAGTGACTAATTCATCTGCAAAGTGCAGGTAGATTAACAGCACGTTGCTCCCTATCAAATTAGACCTCAGAAATATGGAAGTAACAGCATGACTACTGAGCCAATCAGTCCCGAAAGATGGTATTTAAGTAAAAGTTTTCGTCACAGGTCTGCGTTACCATTGTGCTATGCAGTAAATCCATCGCACAAAGCCACTACATAACAATAATCAGTCCACAAATAAAATAAAAGAATCGTGTTATCAGAGTTGATGCTGAATCGAGGCCTCAGAATTGCAGAATGGCAGCATGGCCGCACAGGGCCAATCAGTCCCGAAAGATGGTGTTTTTTACTGAAGTTTTCATCACCGGCCAACATGCGCAAGAAAGAACCACCTAGTACTCTGATCCAATCCAACAGATGAACAAAATAGAAAATAAAAAACACGACCTGAATGTTAATCAGATCCCTGATAATAGGAACTCGGCTAAGCTTTGAAAGGCATGGACATCAGAATTGCAGAACTTTGCAGCATGGCGCGCAGAGGCGCCAATCAGCCCCGAAAGATGGTGTGTTTTGTTCGCGTTTTTCCTCACAGTCCAGCCAACTAAGATCACAGCTCGCAATCGGAAAAACCAAAACGAAAACAATCGGAAATAAGCCAGAACAAAGTTAACGGGACGGGAAAAAATCATGCACAAACGGTGAAAGACAAAACGGAGCCGGCAAACTACTATAGTTCCAGCAACCCTGCTTGATGTGTCTGCGGCGGCTGAAGCTCCAGCGGCGGGAACCCTAATTCTTGTGTGGAGCATGGAAGGGGACGAGGTGGTTTATTTATAGGAGGCGCGGATCTAACCGACGACGTTGGATTAGCATCGTGCGGCGTGAACATGTAGGGTGCGAGGGTTTTGTCGGCTGGCAGGCCTAGTGGGCCGACTTCAGCCCATAAGCAAAGTAGTATACCGCTGAAATAATTTCTTCCATTTTCCAAAAACAGAAAAATAAAACATATATTTTCTCCATTGTAGAGGTACGAATATATTCGTGTACAGAGGGTCTTGCCAATAGAAAAAAAATCTATACGGTCAGAAAAAAGAAATTAATCTAAAATAGTGCTATGTTTCACCTGTCTAAATTTCTTTATTTTAATTTTCAGTTGATCTGCAAGATCTACGGATAATAAAATCCAAACGAAGGTAGCAAGATATTGCAACATTCAGTAGTACGTGCCACAAAATATGATGAAACACAATAAAAGCAATAAAGAAATTGTTGTAACATGCATTTAGTGCAACATACCTTTTTTGCGAGTAACATTCCAAATTACCTATTCAGCATATAAAATCCATTGAGGAACTAAAATTTAGAAGACTGAAAATTAGAAAAATTTAAGACTTTTATTGTGAATTTCAAATATAACTTTCATGTCTGTAGTCTAGTAAGAGTCTAAGTAACACCTCACGTTCTAGGTTCGATTCTTGATGGGTACGAATTTTTAAGATTTAACGGTGTTGTGATTTCAGTGTAGACGACACGACCGTTGATAGCAATGTGCCTGACTTCGTCAGTCCTGAGGAGTTGCCAACTCAGTTCTTCGAAAATGCTCTTAGGTGTCTAAGTTGTATTGTATATTTTTATATATAAAATATATTACTCCCTCCAAATGTTTTAGCAAGTAATCACAATTCCAATTTTCAATATAGTATCAATGAAAATCTGTTTGGCAATTTTCAAGAGCTCTATCTTCAACTGGACGTCATTAGCCGTCATTCTTCGCATCATTTTGTCATAACTCATAAATATAAAAAAATATAGGATAAAATCTATTTTACTCTCTCCAAGTTTGGTCCTAGTCCAGATAACCTTTTAAACTTTGATTTGGTTTACTTGACCTCAATATTTACCAAATCAGTTCACTTTACACCTTTTTTCTCCAATTCAATGTGATTTTACTCACGTGTACTCAATCCAGATACACATGCATTCCAAGAAGGTGCGAGATATTTTTGTCGATTTTTAGCCAACAGTTTGTCCTAATATCTCGCCATCCTCGCCAATCTCCATTCAAAAGTTCACCATGATCATTGTTTTCTGAGCTAGGCATCGTGTGTGAATGAACCTATATCGAGTTATATCCACAAAACCACCTTGACATGAGTCTACGTTAGCGAAATCGTTTTGGATTGGAGAAAAAAAGTGTAAATTGGTCTAATTTGACAAATGTTAGAAGTAAAATAAACCAAATTATAGTTTAGAGTGTTATCTAGACTATGGCCAAACTTGGAGGGAGTAAACTGGAGTTTATCTAAAAAGCATACCAAGAACCGTTGAAACAGGCCAGTTTTGAAAGGTTTTGTATTTTATTTTTCGATTACACGTTGAGTTTTGCACCCTTCGCATCATTTTGCACACGTGCGTACTTTCACTCGAACTGGCCAGACCGCGCTGGTTCCCGCGTGCCACGCGGACATGGGAGGACAGGGAGAGCCCACGCCTCCAAGGCCCAGCCTCCCCTCCGGCGCTGGCGCCGCCGCGGCGACATCATGGCCGGAGTTGCTCGCCCCATTCGACCTCTCCCGCCTCCGCGCTACGCTCGCCTCCCGCCCGCTCACCCCGCGCCGCCTCGCCCGCCTCCTCGCGCTCCCGCTCTCCCCGGCCACTTCCCTC
>LAPY01001313.1:85540-118551 GCA_000970635.1 Eragrostis tef
GACATTCAAGGACTTTGGTGAGGATGTATGCTTTGTTGCGGACCAGCGAGGATACGAATCAGTGGTGCATCACATTGCTCGGCAGTATCTGAAGTATGATGCTCCTGGTGCCATTGTGGATCCCAGGCTCATTGTGAACAAGGTACGACTACTATTATTTACCAACGATAAAGGTGCATCACTCAGATCATAGTCCAAAAAAAGTATCTTCCCTGGTTATTTGAGTGGTGCCACAATCATCGTTAATAAAAAAGGATAAGGCTGGAAAAACTTGCTGCAACCACTTAAAAAGATCAACAAAATAGCCACCCTGCCGCAACAAGAAAACTTAGACACGGGGGGATTAAACCTATCACGCTAAACAAGTTCCAACAAAAATGAAATACTAACTTATGAAAGAAACAAACATATTGTTGTAATTAGCTGAATTCTTTTTTTTTTCAATACATGAATTCAGTTTCCATGTGTTTTTTGTATATGCTCCTAGAGCACCTGGGCTCCGACGGCTGATTAAATATATACATCCTATAACCAGCTGTGGTGCGCCCTTCTTGCACTTTCTGAGAAAATCAATATTGTTTCAACACGAGAATAATCAGTACAATTCCACTTAAGTCGTGGATTTCACAGATATGGGAAGATCCAGCAAGTGTTAGTGAGGGTTGACCAGAAACAATATAAATCGACAAGTTCACACGTTTCTGGCAAAAATTACAGAAACGAATGATGAAAAGTAACTCAGGAATGTGACTGAGTTGAAGAGCTGAAGAATGTCATTCATGTGTATGTGGGTTGGGTTTCCCTCGCAAAAAAATAAAATAAAATGTGTATGTGGGTTGAGTCTCGGTCAATTTAGAATTCCATGGATCAGAGTAGTAAGCCTAGGACTGTGTAAGAAACTCGGTTGGTTAGAGGCTCTGCACTTTGACACCCTGATTCGATCACTGGATGGACTATTCCATAGTCAGCCTCACTTTATGCCTCAAATAAAGGCTGGGACTAGAGACCCCGTTTTGGCTTGAGGCTGAGGGTTAAGATGTTGGCTTTCACCTTGAATACCGACTAAAAAAATCTCATTTTAAATTGGCACAGAACATAAATCAGGGAAAACCATATAAAATCACTGATATTGTCAAACCTTTTAGGTGGTGCAGGAGATTAATTACTCTCTTGACGGTGTCGTGGTTAAGACGGAGGATGGATGTATCTACGAGGCTGACTATGTCATAGTTTCTGTCAGCCTGGGCGTCCTACAAATCAATCTCATAGTGTTCACGCCAGCATCACCTGTCAGTATTTAACTTTGATTTTTGGAGACTCAACACTGACTTCATTCTTGAAGTAGCTTTGCATGCTTGATGAAAGTTTCTTTTCATTATTTTGCATTAGCATTGGAAGACCATGGCAATCTTACGGTTCAATATGGCGGTATATACAAAAATATTCTTAAAATTCCCGAGGAAATTCTGGCCTAGTGGACCTGGAACAGAGTTCTTCCTCTACGCAAGCAGCAGGAGGGGATATTATCCGATCTGGCAGGTAACTACTCTGACTGGATAAACCATATGCTAGAAAATCAAGAATTTAATGATCAAATTTCCTTCAGTGTTACTGCTATTTTCAAACCTGCTGCGCAGAGCAATTCTATTTCATAGTTTTGCGTATATTATGTTCTATACATGTGCATTCGGATCAAGTCCCCCCTGTTTTGTGTGTCATCAATTCCAGCATCTTGAGAAAGAATATCCTGGGTGTAATATGCTTCTTGTGACCGTCACGGATGATGAATCACGGTGGATTGAGCAGCAATCAGATGCCCAAACAAAGGAAGAATCCATGGAGGTTTTGAGGAAGATGTTCCATGATATAGATGTCCCTGATGCAACAGATATCCTTGTCTCACGTTGGTGGTCAAATAGGTTTTTCAGGGGCAGCTTCTCCAACTGGCCCATTGGTGTCGACCGCTATGGATACAATATGATTAGAGTATGTACATTTAAGGCATTTCTCGGATTCAAGCTTATTTTGATGAAACCGACGTAACTAATATTGTGATTTATCTGCTGTTCAACATCTAAGGAACCAGTTGGAAGGGTGTACTTCACCGGTGAGCACACTAGTGAACGATACAACGGATATGTTCATGGAGCTTACCTTGCAGGTTTAAAACGAAAAACTCTTGTATCCAAGTTCTGTTGGATTATGGACATGTAGTTGGTTTACATATTTTGTCCTTTTCCACAGGCAAGGACTCGGCAGATATTTTGATCGACAGTGCCAAGAAAGAGACATGTGTTTATCATGTGCCACAAAGGAATCGAAGTATAATGCCTCAGGAGCTAATAATCAGGCCTCTATATGTCTAACATAATTTTTTATGTTGTTTGTACCTATAATGAAGAAAGAGTCAGTTGATGCACCCCAAGAAAATATTCAGCGTAAACCTCCCTTTTGGTGGAATCGTAAAAATGTCTAGCCAAACTAACTGTAATAGTACACGACAGCGACACAGAACCATCTGTGATCTTCTGCCTCTGATATTCATATTCATACAACGAGCACCCTCTGATAACTACACGAAACAGGTTACTGTTCATCTCTTACAATCCCTTGTTGAGTTTATTGATCACTCGCCAGCAAGCCCTGCTAAATTTCTCTGCAAAGTTATGTATGCGCTAGTTTTCAGTTAAGATATATTAGGAGCCTCAACATCTGCGATATAAAGATCCGTAAGAAAATACAAACATTTCTGTAGCCAGTAGGACAATGTTCCATGGTTCCAAGCCTGGTTAGCTAGACATCATGACACTAATAAAAATAGGTTATTCATTCAAAATTTTCATAATTGACTCTTAAAAAATGTAACAGTTTTTTTTTCATGTAACCCTCATTCTCATCCATCTGCTTTTGCCCTGGCTGCATCATTTGTACCATTTGCTAAATGGATGATAAAAAGAAAAAGAATTGAGCGCTACCCTCAATTAACGGGGCTGTTGGGGATGCCTCCAACGACAGGTCCGGGCAGTGTTGTTGGCGTGAGACGCGTGTAGGGCACTTCCACCGGCCCAGCTCGGTTCCTTAGAGCTGGGTCGCCGTTCCTCTTCTCGATGTTACCCGTGACAGCCTGCAGCCTCGACTGGAACCGCGTGAGCGCAATTGCAGCACGCTCGTCGCTCGTCCAACCCTCAATGTCCTGCCGCTGTCCAAGGTTCACCTCCCCCTTGAGCATCATGGATTGTACTGCCATGGCCATGTGCGACAGAGCCTCTTTCCTCGGGGTGATGCTCGCCAGGAAGTCCGACTCGGTTACCTCTGCTCCAGCCTCCGGCATGGGGCGGCAGGTGAGGGTTGGTCTGTTGGGTACGAATCCAAGGTAGGTGAACTGCCTCAGGCCGATGGCCGCGTGGTACGCCGAGGCCAGCCAGATGACGGTCGTGCAGATCTCCTCAAGGTCTGCGAGGCAGTCCAGCGCCGGCCACCAGGGTGCCTCGCTCATGTCGACGTGTCCCTCGTGCCTCACCTCCGTCCACCATTCCTGCAGCTCGCTGTCATTTGCGACGTCATCGTCGCTGCTGTAGTAGATGGTGCAGTAATCCACGACCCATTTCTCGATTGCGATCCAGAGCTCAAGCCCGTCGACGGCAAATGGGTAGTCCTTTATGACCAGCTCGAGCTTCTCGGGGCACCTTGGTTCTCCTTTTGCCATACCCCTACAGATATGTCCAGAAAAAAAAGAACAGATGGATTGTGATGATAATTTATAATTTTGTTTGTATGTTAAGGCAATTTCGAATCATCAATGCTCCTTTTTCAATTTCGAAAAAAAGTTAATGTTTGCATACCTGTTGATCAGGTCTCTGGGGAGAGCAAGGTCTTTGAAATTCCAGGTCCTGTATGCCATTGATGACATCTCCAACGCGTATTTGCTGGGGAGGTAGGTGACCTCTTGTATGCCCCGGAAAATGTCTCCATTATCTCTTCGGTCACCCGAGCTGACAATGATCTGCCGTGTAGTAGTATTAATGTGGAGCATTTTCTGGAAGTGTGGCTTGAGGAGCTTATGAATCGGGTGCAACACACTAAGCTGTCTGTTCATCGCAATCACCAACGGCTCCAGGGTCACATGAATGTTCAGCCTACAAGGATCACACATGAACAACCATCTACCGGCGATATATGTACATTTGCATGAAGATGCTGGAGTGGAGTATGTACCAGTGATAGACAAAATTGTTCTTGGAGGCGTCATTCACATTGGCATGGGCTTTGGCGAGGTCCCATGTGGTGAACCTTCCAACCACGTTGTCATCTCTGCTATCTGGGGGAGTGTACACTGTGCTGACTGCGCCGAGCTGCTCATCTTCTGGGTGCGGTGAGCTGAGCTCGATTGCAAGCGGCCTCAGGGTTAAGTCGTCATTCAAGAACAGAAGCGTTCTAGCAGCATAGGCCTTCCTCGGTGAAATCTCACCCCTCTCCTCCTCACCAGGGAGTTCGTTGATGCGCTTCAGGTATGGCATCATCCAGTCGTGATGATCCACGACGTAAAGCCTCCCATCGTTCATGGCCTACAAACATGTGCGCTCAAAACAATGCAGCCTATTCTTGAGAGATGAAAAAAAAATCTCAGATGGTGTACCTGCTCTACTGTCATAGCACCCATATTCTTCTCGATGTGATCTCTTGTTATTTTGCTGTCCTGGTCGCCGTACATGCGCCGGTCGAGCTCACTGGTGAGTGGGAACTCCGTGACACGCTTGATGCAGACTGGGTTAGATCCTGAGAGCATCTGTCGTGCAAATTCTTCATCTGTCTGCCAATTCGACGGGTTCACTGCAACGAAAATGAACATTTTTAAGTTATACGTGAAGCTCATTATAAGGCAAGATACACGTCTTGTGAGATGATTACGCGAAGTACCTGAAATAACCTGCGGGAGGGGGAATTTCCCCTTTGCCTGGGTGAGCTGGCCAAGCTCATTAAGGCCAAATAGGCTGTAAATCTCTGCGAAGGACTTGAAGTGACCATCTATGTTGGGAAGACACGGAGCCCGCACGACGGGGTTCCCAACACGCTCATCACAAGGGAGGTAAATCTGCTGGTCCACTGGTGCCCTGGTCTCGGTCCGAGGATCTATGACATAGTTTTCAAAGTAGTAATTAATGAAATCGAGATTCTGACAGATCAAATCTCAAGAAGACAGTTGCAAAAAGAAATTGCTGATATTAAAAGGTTTACCAAGTGACGTCGACGGAGTTTGTGCAATTTTCTCTACTAGTACTGGTTAACTTTCTTTCACATGATTATCTAGCATCAGTACCCCAACTTTGGTTCTGTCCTACCTCATTAGGTATTATTCATTTGTGCACCTAATAGAATAAAACCCGTTGACACATCCTTTGTCATGGCATGCTAGGATAATTCGATTTATACTGAACTTCATACCATGATTGCATATATATATTATCTAGTATAGCCCATAATCACATATATTATATATAGGCCAAGCGGTTCTTCTAAGATGATTCCAGCCTCTTCGATCTACGGGGTTCTCACTAAAGCTAGCCAGGGGTTCCTCAAAAAAAAAAAGTACGAGTCATTGTTCTTCCTTGTGCTGCGAGGGATCGATGTGCCATTCACTTTTTTTTCTCAAATAATTCAATTTGAATTTGGCATGACTATGTCTAAAAGAATTGCGATTGAGTCAGGTCATACATTTAGCACTGACATGGATATTTTGTCTTACTTCCGAGAGGTATAGTACCCTGACTTTGCTCTTATTACCACAAGTAAGATGAAGTTCAGACTGCATATATAGTACCTGTTTTGCACGGTGGCCGGCCGGTCTTGATCCGACGGGGGTATGGATACTCTTGAGACCCTCCTAGCACAGGGCGCGCCAAGTCCTTCCGCAGGTCAGGGTTTCCCAGGTCATTGTACAGTGCGTAGTCGTACACACGATCCCACTCCTGGAACGGTTCCTCGTCTGTCGACCTGCGGCCGTCTCCCCGGAGCAGGCGAAGCTCATCTTCTCTGTACTTGAGCAGCGATCTTGGCGTCTTCTCCTTGACATATGCCTGATTGAAAGTTGGGAAAAATAGAGAAAGAAATTTTCAATTCGCTCGCACGATCTTTTGTCTTCTGCTTGACATATCGAAACGCAGCTCACATCGTTGGTGAAGAAGAGGCGATACGGGTGTTTTCCAACGGGATAGACCCATCCGTTACAGGCGAAATGGACAGCACCGCCGGCCAATGGAAGCGAGCAGCTCAGCAGCTTCAGGTAGACGGGGAAATCGGAATGGTTCTTCACGAACACCGCGCCTGGCGCTCCCAGCTTCTCGTCCCAGGAAAGCGTCGTGTCCAGCTCTGTTTCGCCTGCGCCTATGACGGCGTTCAGCACCGTCTCCTCCCCTGTAACTCCACGCCCATCACCTCCTCCTACGCAGTCCAAACAAAGCAGATATGCGAAAGTTAAGTTTAACAATCCATTGGTACCGAAATTTAGTGTATCAAGTTCTGTAAAAATGCTCAAGCAAGCATAACTGTCACAGTAGATTCAGAAAAATGTGTCGAACTGATAACTGGTCGAAACGGATTTCTAGCAAGCTTGTAACAGTGATATCGTACCTGCGACGGTAGCGCTGACAAGCTGAAGGGAGAGCCTGAGATTGCTGTTGGAGGAGTCGACCAAGCACAGTAGGTGGAGCTTGCCTTCGACTTGTATGCTGCTTGTGCCCGACGCTGTGCTGCCGGCAGCAGCGCGCATGGGTACCCAACGTGGCTTTTCGCCGGTAACCTGGGCGAGGCTGAAAGTGCTTGGCAGTTTTCCGGCAAGCCATGGCAATGCCCGAGCGGCTGTCAGGCGTATCCTTGCGGGGGCATGCAAGGAGCGGCAGCACGGGGTTCGCCATTGGCAGATGTAACGGGAATGCATCATTTCTCCGGCCAAGCTGTTCCAGGGATGAAAGTATGGTTTACAAGCATATACGGTATAATGTTGCTACGATCAGGCGTCAATATTTTTGGCGCTTAAGAAGGTGCAAGGGGATGTAGCGCATTTTTTTTTGGGGGGGGAACCGCATTTGTGTCAGTGGAGAGGTAAGATCAAGGGACAGTATAGATCTTTTCTGATGCTATCTGAACTATTTTAAGTCATTACTCAACGTGCTCAGTGGTCAAACATCCAATAGTTTATACAGGCGCGAGTACCATGGGTTGAGGATCACGTGGTTTGCATCTTATCTCCGGACTTATGTAAGCCATATCTCCGGGCAACTTGGTACTACCTCTAAGATCCTATTAAAGTAACTTTCTTAGTAAAACTTTTGCGGCATTCCAAGTTAACAGCTACAGCCTCATATATGAATATTCTGAAAATGATGTTATTAGTTCTTTTATGAAAAATACTTTCATAGTTTATACCTTTTGTAATATCTCCTTCAAGTTACATTTGGGTCCACTTGTAAAATACTCATAAATCATTTGGCTAATTAACAAGTTATGGGACAGTGGCGGATGTCACTGTTGGGAGATACGGCCTAGTGGATCTTGTGTGGGTGATGGCAATTGCAGGGCGTGGGCGCGGCTACTGGGCCTGGGCGCGCTTCAGCCCAAGTGCTCAAGCCATTCAGACTCGTCCACCTCCTCTCAGCTGGTCCTAGATCATCTTAGAGTGGAGTTTTTCAAGAGTGGCTTGGTTGAGCTGTTGGGACGAGTGGAAGCCCGCTTGGCAGTCAACTATTTCTGACAACTATGATGCTTTGGCACCACTATTCTTATTAAAGGTGTTGTTGTGGTACTGTGCATTTTGGGATGAGTGAGAATGGCATACTCGTGCACTCCATGGACGTTTTGGAATCTCTTCCACATTCAACATTTATTGACACTTGATGTTTGCTTTGAAATCCATTATATATTGGTGTCCATTGGACCGCTTTAGGCAGCTGTCGAACTACCTCTCAAATGTCTAAGGTCTGGCTGGTCCCTGTCGCAATACGAATCCATTAGGCCCCATTGTTGAGTGGTCTCCTCTTGCGAAGAAGACCTTACTCAAAAGTTGCTCTGGAGGTCGACAAAGTCTGTAATTGTGGAGTAGATTATTTTTCTTTTGTTTTTACCCATGTGTGTGTGTGTGTGTGTTTAGTTCTGGTTTGAGCCGACTCAGGTTGTTGGTTGTTTGGTTTGAATGTAACTTTCTAAGGAGTGAAGACAGCGACCCTATAGCTTTGTAGAACGTGGATGCTAGGTTGAATGCAATAATCCCATCTTCTTAGAAAGAGTAACGAGTCATGTCCTATTCGAGACATAAAACAATGCTCAAGAATCGTTGAAATAGACTTTGTAACACATCAAAAGACCAAGGACACAATAGTTCTTACTCTGTAGATCTCTCAGCCTTGCTAGTGTAATGTAATCCATGCATCTCTCAGCCCAGATGCTTTCCCATTGAAAATCGTCCAACTTGCACAAAAATAACGTAACCCCATCGACTTATCGGCCGGCCTAGACCACAAATTTAAGACCGTAGCAAGTAAAGAACTAGGTGAGTCTGACATAATCATGTGGCTGTCACTGCCAAATTTTATAAAACAATACGAAGTTCAGAGAATCAAAGTTGATACACATGGCTTTCCTACCAAGCTGCCGGAAAAATTAATGTATAGAGAAATGTGATTAATAGCCATTCGAACCTAGCGCCTAGTTTCATACAAGAAGGGATGAGGGAGCGTTCCAACCAGATAGGCCCACCATTAGCGGGAAATTTGACAAGAGTGAGAAGGATGGTGGTTGGAAATGGACACAAAACAAGGTTCTGGTCTGATACCTGGTTGGGGGACAAGTCTCTATATGAACAATATCCCCTTTTGTATGAATTCTGTGATAATAAAAATATTACACTAGATCAGTGTGAAAATAATGAGTGGGCTCTCTCTTTTAGAAACGTACCTACCCAACATTCTGCACGATCAGTGGTATCAATTGGCTACTAAGCTCAATGAGCAGGTGCTATCGACAACCGTGGATAAAGCAAAATGGCTGTGGACATCCGGTGGAACATTCACTATGAAAATTCTTACAAGCATATCTGGAAGGCTAAGGTATCACAAAAAATCAAAATCTTTATGTGGCTGATTGAGAATGATGCCATTCTAACAAAAAGATAAGATAATATATATGGTGAAAAGGAAATGGCAAGGGGACCCCACATGCTATTTTTGCTCACAGGAGGAAACTCTTGATCATCTCTTTTTTGGCTGCTGTGTGTCCAAGGTTGTATGGGGGATTATATCAATATGTTTCAATGTCACATCCAGGCCCAATAACATGACACAGTTTTGGCAGTGAATTAAAATGGCTTTGCCTCGTGGTGAGAAGTTCTACATTGAGGGCCTGGCAGCCATATGCTGGGCAATTTGGAAAGCACAAAATCATGCTTGTTTTGATAAAAAGTTAATAAAACATCCTTGTGATATTGTATTCCACATGTGTTCCTTTTTACGCTGCAGACAACAATTGGCATCCTCAACAGGCAGGGAAGATGTGTGATCGTGAGGACAATCCAGGACGTGGAAACTGCATCAGGCCAACATGAGGGCTACAAGAATGCTGAAGAGGAGAACTGATCAAACTAGGAAAGCGCGGCCTAAGTTGAATCAAGTAGCAGTTGGCTGTTAGCCTGTTGGTTAAGTACTTTGTTCAGGATGGTCGATCCGATCTAGCTTTTATGTCCCTAGTTTGGTATTTCTAAAGAACTGGTATCAAGCTAGGGTGCAAAACAGCGTTGTAATTTCTGTTTTCGCGATCTCTTTGCTGTAATCTTTGACAATCTTGGACCCCCGCCTTTTTGGGTGGGGGTGGGTAATCTTGTTTCGAAAAAGGTAGTCAGGAAGTTGAGGTGGATAATCACAGATCACGATCATGTCACAGGCGTGCCCTCGTCCCAGGCCTGCATCTTCTTGCAGCTTAGGAAGGCAGCACATCATGTTTCCCTAATTATGCGTTCAATACATTCATCACCCACATGCAGTTATTCCTTGTTTCATTTTACTGCATCAATCATTTATGGCTCTTGTCTCACAAAATCACACGTATTTTGGCTTGTGTCACTTAAACTATGTTTTATGGTCATATTATTTCACAAAACCCCACCTCTTTCAAAAACAATTATTAATATGACATGTAAACTATATCTTTGTACTTGCATGATACAATTTTTTGTAATTGATTTGATTAACAAAACTATTTAACCGGATGCACAACCATGTCGTCTCAAAAAATGAAAGTACAATTCATATATAAGGTTGATACTATTTTAATATGGGTGGGGTTTTATGAAACAATTGAACCAAAATACCCGAGGTTAAGTGACACGAGCCAAAATATGCGGGGTTTTGTACAACAAAGACCACAAAACCTAGCTAATATACAATCTGTAACAATCATATGACCAAAAATTTGCACCATTCGTTTTTGAGATTTTCAACTTCTCAGTCACCCGAGATGTTGTCAAGTCACATTTTTGAAACGAGCAAAATGTATGCATATGCATGTTTTTTTTTGTGAAACTATAAGACTTCTTTTTATTTAATCTAATAATATATGTATAACTTGATTATTGATGTTGTTTGTACCTACAACGAAGAGAAAATCTGTTGATGTTTTTAGAGTATTAGCATAAACTACACATTCGGTTGAATCGTGAAAACCCCTTGCGAAGACTTGTTTACGTATATAGTCGTAATACACCACACTGACACAGAACCATCGATGATCTTGTGCCTCTGAGGTTCATAGTCATACAATGAGCATCTACTGTATCTATTGTTCATAGTCATACAATGAGCATCTATTGTAACTACATGAAACAAGTAATTGTCCATTTCCATTGATCTGAGTTTTATGGAACCTCGCCAGAAAGCTCTGCTTTATTTCTCAGGAAAGTTATATATGTGCTAGCTGTCAGTTAAGATATATTAGAAGACCCAACATTTTAAGATACATAAAAATTTCCGTGATAAAATACAAATATTTCTTTAACCAATAGGCAATGCTCCATGGATCCAAGCCTCGTTAACTAGACATTATGACACTGATTAAAAAAGGTTACTTATTCATACCACAAATTTCATAATGGGCTCTAAATATGTAAATATTTCATTCATGTAGCCCTTGTTACCATCCATCTTCTTCTGCTCGGGCCTGCATCATTTGCTAAACCAAGACCAATCAAATGCTAATTGAGCGCTACCTTCAGTTAGTAATTATGGAGTAGTTCTTTTTCTTTGGTTTTTAGCCATGTATATATATTAGTGTGTGTTCGTACGTGCATTTCTGATTTCAGCCTACTCAGGTTGGTTGTTTGGTTTGAATGTAACTTTCTAAGGAGTGAAGACAGTGACGCTATAGCTTCCTAGAAGGCGAAGGTTAGGTTGAATGCAATATTCCCATTATCTTAGAAGAGTAACGAGTCATATCAAATTCGAGACATAAAGCAATGCTCAAGAAACGTTGGAATAGACGTTGTAACACATCACAAGACCAAGGACACAATAGTTCTTACTCTATATATCTCTCAGCCTTGTTAGTGTAATGTAATCCATGCATCTCTCAGCCTAGATGCTTTCCCATTGAAAATCATCCCACTTGCACCAAAATAATGTAACCCCATCGACTTATTGGCCGGCCTGGACCACAAATTTAAGACCCTAGCAAGTAAAGAACTAGGTGAGTCTGACATAATCATGTGGCTGTCACTGCCAAATTTTATAAAACAATACGAAGTTCAGAGAATCGAAGTTGATACACATGGCTTTCCTACCAAGCCTGCCGGAAAAATTAAAGTATAGAGAAATGTGATTAATAGCTATTGGAACCAAGCGGCTAGTTTCATACAAGAAGGGATTAGGAGCGTCCAACCAGATAGGCACACCATTATTGTGGAAGTAGAGGTTGATAATCACAAATAATGATCATGTCAGAGGCGTGCCCTCGTCCCAGGTAGCACATCAAGTTTCCTTAGTTATGCCGTCACCCACATGCAGTTATTCCTTGTTTCATTTTATTGCATGAATCCTCTATACTTTTTTCTTTTACAAAGTTACATCTTCTAAAAAGTGAAATGTGTTTCAAGTTTTTTTTTGCATGGTCTCATTATATTAATGGTGTTTACTGGAAAATAATCCAACGTCCCTCATGGATTACTAAATCAGTACTATCCTATACATTCCAATTGAGATTATCATATAGTCTATGTCAACAATCTGGACTTACTTCTTTCCAGCGCTAACAATGATTTTTTTGCCTCAGCAAAGTAACGCAGTGTTCTCATATATGTTCTTTTTTACAGAAACTTCTCATATATGTTTCATTTTGCAAAAGCTCCTACACGAACCACTTTCTTAACTCAATTATAGTTAACCAACGTAATCAAACAACAATTGCTGTCTGTTTAGGATACGTTTGGCATCATCACGAAGAGAAGTTAGGTAAGTTCAATGCATGAATTTCTTAACATTTTTGTCAAGGTAAATTATGAAGAGAAGCCGGACCGAAAGGTTGTCGTACACTACTGGACGTCTTCTGTTTCGAGTTGTTTATGCGGCTGTTACTAAGGTTCAAGTCCTATGTGCACAAGTAATCACCATTTCCAGCTCTGTACTCCGCAAACGCTCACATCTCTGCAATCAAGAGAATATATTCTACTTTCTTGGTACCTTGCTAAAGACGTGGATACATATAAATATACTCCCCCGTCCTAAAATAAATGACGTTTTTGACTTTTAGACATCATGTTTGACCATTCGTTTTCTTTAAAATTTTTGTATAAATACTAAAACAAACATTTCATGATGAAAGTAGATTTAGTAATAAAACAAGTTATACAAAAATAAATAATATTTGCATAAATTTTTTAAATAACACGAATGGTCAAATATCATATCTAAAAGTCTAAAGCGTCAATTATTTTGGGATAGAAGGAGTACCCTATTTATTATGCTAGCTGATATACAATCTGTAACGATCATATTACCAAAAATAGCACTATTAGTTTTTGAGATTTGCTAGTTCTCAGTCACCCGAGATTTTGTCAAGTCACATTGTTCAGACTACAAAATGTATGCGTGGTTTTTTTTTTGTGAAGCCGGAAGATTTTTTTACTTAATCTAATCATATATGTATAACTTGATTATTGATATTGTTTGTACCTACAATAAAAAGAAAGTCTATTGATGTTCCTGGAGTATTAGCATAAGCCACACATTCGGTTGAATTGTGAAAACCCCTTGCGAAGACTTGTTTACATATAAAGCTTTAGTACACTAACACAGAGCCATCAATGATCTTCTGCCTCTGGTGGTCATAGTCATACAATGAGCGCCCACTGTATCCAGCTGTAACTACATGAAACAAGTGAATGTCCATTTCCTTTGTTCTGAATTTTATGGAACCTCGCCAAAAAGCTCTGCTATATTTATCTGGAAAGTTATATATGTACTAGTCGTCAGTTAAGATATATATTGGAAGACCCAACATTTTAATAATATATAAAAAGTTCCGTGAGAAAATACAAAACATTTCTGTAACCAATAGGCCAATGCTCCATGGATCCAAGCCTCGTCAACTAGACATTATGACACTGATTAAAAAAGGTTGCTTGTTCGTACCACAAATTTCATAATGGGCTCTAAAATATGTAGTAAAAGTTTCTTTCATGCAGCCCGGCCTGCATGGCTGCATCATTTCTTAAATCAAGACCAATCGAATGCTAATTGAGCGCTACCTTCAGTTAGTGGCACTGTTGGGGATGCCTCCCCCGACGGGCCCGGGCAGCGTTGTCGGCATGAGGCGTGTGTAGGGTACTTGCACCGGCCCGAACCGGTTCCTCAGAGCGGGGTCACTATTCCTCCTCTCGATGTTATCCGCCACGGCCTGCAGCCTCGACTGGTACCGCGCCAGCGCCATTGCAGCGCGCTCGTCGCTCGTCCATGACTCCATGTCCTGCCGCTGTCCCAGGTACACTTCTCCCTTGAGCACCATGGCATGCGCTGTCATTGCCATGTGAAATAGGGCCTCCTTCCTTGGCGTGATGCTCCCCAGGAAGTCCGACTCAGTCACCTCAGCTCCGGACTCCGGCATGGGGCGGGAGGTGATAGTGGGTCTATTGGGCATGAAACCCATGTACATGAATTGCCCCAAGCCGACGGTCGTGTGGTACGCAGAGGCCATCCAGATGATGATGGTGCAGATTTCCTCAAGGTCCGTGAGGCAGTCCAGTGCCGGCCACCCGGGCGCCTCGCTCACGTCGCCATGTCCCTTGTGCCTCACCTCCCTCCACCACGCCTGCAGCTCGCTGTCGTTTGCGACGGCGTCGTTGTCTGTGTAGTAGATGGCGCAGTAGTCCGCAACCCATTTCTTGATTGCGATCCAGAGCTCGAGCCCGTTCACCGCGAAAGGGTAGTCCTTTATGAGCAGCTCCAGCTTCTCGGGTTCCCTAGGGTCACCTTTTGCCATACCCCTATGGATGTCACAACAAATATGTTTCAGAAGGAGCTGGATGTTGATTATAATTTTTAATCTTTTTTTTTGTAAACGCCATTCTGAACCATCAATGCTCTTTTATCAATGGTCGAAGAAAAAGAAACGTTTTTGCAAATGAGACACCGTGTATGCTTACCTGTTGATCAGGTCTCTAGGGAGAGCAAGATCTGAGAAATTCCATTTCCTGTATGCCTGTGACGACATCTCCAATCCGTATTTGCTGGGAAGGTAGGTGACCTCTTGAATGCCTCGGACAATGTCGCCGTTCTCTCTTCGGTCACCTGCGCTGAAAATGATCTGCCGTGCAGTAGTATTGATGTGGAGAGTTTTTCCTGAAGTGCGGCTTCAGGAGCTTGTGGATAGGGTGCAACACGCTCAGCTGCCTGTTTGTTGCAATCACCAGTGGCTCCACGTTCGCATGAATGTTTATCCTACATCGATCGCACATAATTGAACAGCCAGATCCCAACACACACACACACACACACACACACACACACACTTGCAGGAAGACGCTGAAGTAGAGTATATATGTACCAGTGATAGACGAAATTGTTCTTGCAGGTGTCATTCACGATAGCGTGGGCTTTGGCGAGGTCCCATGTGCCGAACCTTCCGGCCGTGAGATCGTCTCCGGTATCCGGGGGAGTGTACACTGTGCTGACTGCGCCGAGCTTCTCATCTTGCGGGTTCGGCGAGCTAAGCTCGATTGCAAGCGGTCTAAGCGTTAAGCCATCATCCAGGAACAAAATAATTCTTGCCGCATAGGCCTTTCTCGGTGAAATCTCACCCCCTCTCCTCCTCACCAGGCAGTTCGTTGATGCGCTTCAGGAATGGCATCATAAAGTCGTGATGATCCACGACGTAAAGCCTCCCGTTGTTTACGGCCTACAAACATGCATGTTCAGAACAATGCAATTCTATGCTTGGTGCCATTTTAATTCTTGAGAGAAAAAATTGTCAGATTATGGACCTGATCTACAGTCATAGCACCCATATTCTTCTCGATGTGATCTCTGGTTATCTTGCTGTCTTGGTCGCCATACATGCGCCGGTCGAGCTTGCTGGTGAGTGGGAACTCCATTACGCTCTTGATGAACACTGGGTTGGACCCAGAGAGCATCTGTCGCGCAAATTCTTCATCTGTCCGCCAATTTGTTGGGTTCACTGAAACGAAAAATGACATCTTTAATTATACGATACGCTGAATTGCTGATTATAAGATAGGATGCAGGCTACGTTTGAAGAGTACACCAAGTACCTGAAATAACCTGCGGAACAGGGAACTTTCCTTTGGCCTGGCCGAGCTGGCCAAGCTCGTTGAAGCCAAAGAGGCTGTAAATTTCTGCGAATGACTTGAAGTGACCATCTACTTTGGGAACAAAAGGAGCCGGCAGGACAGGGTTTCCAACACGCTCGTCACAAGGGAGGTAAATCTGCTGGTCCCCTGGTACCCTGCTCTCTGTCCGAGGATCTGTTGCATAGTTAAGAAAGTGGTAATGAACTCAGTATAGTAGTAGTATTGACATATCGAATCTCAAGAGGGAAGTTGCGTGTATTGAAAGTTGTACCGTTTGGCACTGACGGTGTTTGTGCAGTTTTCTCTACAAGTTAACTTTCTTTTACATGATTTGCTATCATCAACACCACAAGTTTGATATGCTCCTGGCTCATTCTATATTATTCCTTAATCTGTGCAACTATAATAGAGATACAATTAACCTTTGCCATGACATATGCTTGGCCACTTTGATTATCATAACATCAAACCATGATTATATATTATCTATTAGCCTCTAATTACTTAGGCAAAGCAGTGGGATCATCTAATAATTGACTCCAGCCTTTAGGGTCTTTGATTAATTTTGCACATCACAGGTCTCATGAAAGCTAGCCAGATATCTCCCAGTACGAGACGCAGGATCCATGGCTATTTAGTATTTACTTGATTTTGAATGACTTTATCTGAAAGTATCATGATTGAATCAGGTCAAACTTTCACAAGAAGCATTTTATCGACACCAGTTGGTAGTTGGTACGAATATTGGATATATTTAGGTCTGACATAGATACTTTGTAATTTCTGAGAGGTGTAGTGCCCTGACTTTACTTTAATTAACCACATGCATTTTTTGATTAAATTCAAGAGGCTCGTTGATTGCGAAACCATGTCAGTGGAGACTATCAAACACAGGCATTTTTGGGTTAAATCATGACTCATGAGGCTCGTTGACTGCTTTTGCACGGTGGCCGGCCGGTCTTGATCCGACGAGGGTATGGATACTCTTGAGACCCTCCTAGCACGGGGCGCGCCAAGTCCTTCCGCAGGTCAGGGTTTCCCAGGTCATTGTACAGCGCGTAGTCGTACACACGGTCCCACTCCTGGAACGGTTCCTGGTCTGTCGACCTGCGGCCTTCTCCCCGGAGGAGGCGAAGCTCATCTTCTCTGTACTTGAGCAGCGCGCTTGGCGTCTTCTCCTTGACATATGCCTGATTTTCAGTTGGGAAAATTAGAGAAAGAAATTTCCAATTCGGTCGCACGATGTGTCTTCTGCTTGACATATCGAATCGCAGCTCACATCGTTGGTTAAGAAGAGGCGGTATGGGTGCTTTCCGACGGAAAAGACCCATCCGTTACAGGCGAAGTGGACAGCGCCGCCGGCCGACGGCACCGAGCATCGCAGCATCTTCAGGTAGACGGGGAAATCGGAGTGGTTCTTCACGAACACCGCACCTGGCGCGCCAAGCTTCTCGTCCCACGAAAGTGTCGTGTCCAGCTGTCTCGCCGGCGCCTATGACTCTGCTCAGCACCGTCTCCTCCCCAGTAACTCCACGCCCATCATCTCCTACATGAGCAAAACAAGCCAATAAATAAATTATATCTGTGACAGTAGCTAATGGTAAAGAGTCAGACTGGCAACTGACACGAATTTCTCGATAGCTTGTAACAGGATTGTACCGGTGACAGTAGGAGAGCCTGAGATTGCTGTCGGGGGACTCGACCAAGCACATTAGTACAAGCTTACCTTCGACTTGTATGGTGCTTGTGCACGACATGGCGCTGCCGGCCACAGCGCGCATAGGTATCCAACGCGGCTTTTCGCCGGCGGCGTTGGCGAGGCCTGGAGTGCATGGCTGTTTTCCCGGCGCCCATGAGTGGGCAGCAGCGAGCCCCGGCACTGCCTAAGTGGCTGTGAGGTTTTATCGGGCTAGGTTGTGCCGTCCTTGCGCCCGGGATGTAGCGGCAGCACGGGCTTCGCCGTTGGCAGATATGACGGGAAGGATGCATCTCTTCTACGGGATAAGATGCTGTTGGGATGAAAATATGGGTTATGAACACACAATTCGACTGTGTTTCGTTGGATAACCCTGAATCAAGACTTTATATATACAGATGCACGAACATATATATATATATATATATATGACATGTTGCTAATAAACATGCCTCAATGTTTTCTGGCGCTTCAGCTTGCTTAAAAGGTCCAACGAGATACAGATCTGTAGCTACCAATGGAACGCCGACTACCTTTTATAATAAAAGATGTGCTCTAGGATCTAACTAAGATTTCAGTTACCAGAGTGTACTGGCCGTAATGTTATCCATGCATTTATCTTAGTATTCCCTTCGTGCCCTCAATTTTCAGCTGGCTTTTGCAGCTTAGCTGCGTTACGCATATGGCTGAATGGAGAGAGAGAAGATCAAGGAGAACTTTCAGAAAGGTTAGTTCTGTCTTTTCTCGCTGTTTTCTTCTATATTTTAAGTTCGTTATTCAACGTTCTCAGAGGTCAAAATATTTTATAGGGCGGGAGTACCATAGATTAAAGGTCATGAGGTTGGCATCTTATCTTATGTGGCAAAAGGTTGTCAAGAGAATAAAGGCCATGTTCTATTTTCTCTAGGCCTAAATTTAGACATGAGAATCTTCTTATTTAGGAGTATTAAATAAAGTCTAATTATAACAGTAACTGCAAAATCCTTAGCCTAATTCGCGAGACGAATCTAATGAGAGTAATTAAGCCGTGATTAGGCGATAGTTACTGTAGAAACACTGTAGTAAAACATAGATTAATTAGTCTTGTTAGATATATCTCGTAAATTATCACTCATCTGTCAAAAAAATTTTAAAATTAGATTTTATTTAATACTCTTAAATAGTAAAATTCTCTTTCATGTGACAGGTCTAACTTTAGGCCTAGAGAAAAACGAACAGGGTCTATGTAACCACTGGCAAACTTACCTGTTACCCCTACTTCCAAGATCCTAGGCTAAGTAAATTTAGGATTGTCCTTAGTAAAACTTTTGTAACTTTTAAGTCAATAGTAGCTAAAAACTATAGAGTCGTAACATTAGATATATATTCTTAGACAATATTTAATAAAAAATGTCTAACAATTTTATAGATCTATTTCGTCAATGCAGTGTATTGACGATTGTGTCATTCTGTAATCACAAAAAAATATTGATGATTGTGTCACTGTCCAGTACATATTAGCTAAGGAGCATAAGGAGTATAACCACCGGGCCGACTTCAACATGAGTAAAATACTCAACGATTATTGAGCCCATTAATAAGTCGTATCCACTTAATGAAGACACGAAATAATGCTTAGCGATCGTTGGACTAAACATTGTAACAAACCACAATACCAGGACACAATAGTTTTTACTCTACATAGATCAAGCAGCCGGCCGGAAGCTTTCCCCTAGAATATCAACCAAGTTGCATGAAGTCAATGTAACCCATACGCCTGGCTGGTTTCAAGAAGAAATCTAAGGCCCGGTACATAAAGAAACTAGCAAACTCTGACATAAGCATGTGGCTGCCATCGCCAAATTTATAAAACTACACATATGTCAGAGAATCACAAATCGGGGCAGATTAAAGAAACGTTTAACACAAGCTTCAGTTGAAAGAAAGTTGGAAGTAGTTGGGAAGTTTTTGTCGTTGTGGTTCTTCACAAATCACGAAGATGCCACAGGGCGATCGAGCCCTGCGCCCTCCATGCTCCTTAGGAAGAGGTTTAGCAAACCCAATTCCCCTACAAATACTGCGCTCGCCACATGCACCCTTCATCCCCATGCATTTTATTCTGTGTTTGATTAAGGATAATTGCAAAGACAATCTCACAGGTCACTTGGGGTTTGAGATGCCCGCACATAACTGTTTTATTGCAACCCCACCCACCTACAGTATTTTGTTGCAAAGAAATATCTCATTTTGCACATATTTAATTGGCGAATATATATTTATTCCAATCAAACATCCTTCCTATTTCCCTCGCAAAAAAAGCATCCTTCCTATTAAGCGGAAAGTTCTTCTCAGATTTAGAAATCGTTTAGTTCTACAGCCAAAGATTATTTCTTTTCTCCTACATGAACACTATAAATCTTCAGAAAAAATTAAATTCTATTTTATTTTATTTTTAGAACATGCA
The DNA here is from genome assembly GCA_000970635.1 of Eragrostis tef. Taxonomy (NCBI): domain Eukaryota; kingdom Viridiplantae; phylum Streptophyta; class Magnoliopsida; order Poales; family Poaceae; genus Eragrostis; species Eragrostis tef. Next base: position 105,518 of record LAPY01001313.1, read on the forward strand.
GGGACATTTATTTCATTAAGCGGGAGGGGAGTAATACCTTCTGTTCTGGCCTCCAATTTTGTGGCATCCAACTGGTGGTTGACGTATAGCATGGAGAATATGATGTTCATTTGTAAGTTGCTACCTAGATGTTGATGGTATCACTAATATCCTCGATGCTTGGCGCGACTTAAATTCAAACCTGCGACTTGCATATACATCAAAATACGCTCCACGAAAACAAGTTTTGTGGATCCGAGCATTTAACTTTGCCGGTATGGTGATGCCAGTGCTGCTAGGTACTCATCGCGCCATTTACAAACAGTTTGACATTTCTCCGGAGAAATTTCATTCACAAGGTTGGCATTCTGTGGAACATATAAAATGACAAGAACTGAAAGCAACAAACTTAGTACACCGTGCTTTATTCACTTCACAGATGGTAACAAAAGAAGCATTAGTTTTACAAAAAAAAGGGAAAAAAAGACATGCACATACAAGCGCGCGCGCACAGAAAACGCAATATCGAACTAACCACTGATCTTAAGCCCTCTAGACACCGAGACAATCATGCATGGCCAACCTCAGTTGGCCCCGTTTGGTGGTAAAGCTGCCACCGTCCCTGCACAGGGATGCACCCTCCCAGTCGCCCATGAGTCCTTGCTATTGTCTACATGAGGCCTCTTGTTACCATCATCCCCTTTGTCACCCGTGGCTTCCATGGTCTTTTTCTCCTTTGCTTTGGCTGCTAGCTTGCACCGCTCCTGCTGTGCACTGATCTGTGCGTAGGTGAATCCCATGGAGGTCATCTTGACCGGAAGCTGGAGGTGAGATGTTCCAGGCTTAGCTGCTGCTGCTTTCAGTCGGTTGGACTTGGACAGAGGTTTCTGTGGCTTGACCTGTGTATTTATAGAAAGGAGTTGGTATTAATGGTGTGTGCACCATCTTGTTGATATTATATTATAATGTCAGAAATTAGTTACGCTCTAATTCTTAAAAGAGTAATCATGCCAACATCAACTGGATGGAATTGCCAGCCGTATGGATCACTATAGGGTCTTGTTTATACTTGCTTTCCTGATGTGTATATTGTTGTGTCTGACTCACATATAACATCACTCCTCACTAGTAGAATGTCTTCAAGTTTCAGAAGTCACCCAGGTGGACAGTTGACCCACATAAATATTTCTATAGCAAGAGATAAGTCAAATTTACTTATCAAGCTCTGTGTTGCCGTAAACTGCCAGCGCTACCAACTTGCCACTCGGCAAATCTATATTTGGTATTTGGTGGTAGCTGTTAGGTACGGCACCTCAGAAATTCATTGCCACTGTCGCTGATGACCACAGTTTTGCACCAAAGGTTGAAGCTATTGGTCATGGAGCTCTTAAGTTGGTTATCCATAATCAGTGGTCAGAAACCCTAAGCCCACTCGACTAATCAGTGGATTGGCTTTTCCAGTTCCGAAAGGTGATCTACTGAGTGATCATACCAGAAATGCAATTTTGTGTGGTTTATTGGAACACGACGTTTTCAACCCAATGCCGCCTCCTTGTTCCTGCCCATTGTGGGGGAGTTGCGAGCTTTTGCATGGCACCGGGAGCTAACGAATTAAACAAATTGATTAGGAAAATTTATTAAATATATCTTTTATTAGATTCTTCAAATTTATAAAATATAGATTCTGAGAATAAAAGCTTTCTCATATGATTCATTAGATTTCAAAAGCAGAATATTATTTAGAACAGACACTACAAAAAGATTAGTATCATCCTGCTATGGTCTTCATCAAACAATAGTTGCACAAGTACCATTTTGTAGCGCAAGGTAATGGAACCCTTCGGCCAGGGAAATGGAAGGGGCTTCAGAATAATGCAGTGTTCAGTGGCACAGAAGACAAAATAAAATCGATTCCCAATTAACAATTCACTACCCTAGTGAGGGAAACAGGAGTGGTGTTAGGCTATTGGTAGGCCTGCCAGCTTTCCGTCAGCTCTCCAAGAAAAAAACAAAGAAGTGGAGTTTTAGAACAATCGTGTTTACCTTAGTTGTGGAATCTGTCTACCACATTGTATAGCAATTTTAATCAGTATAAAATATTCATTAGAAAAATATTATGTTTCTAAACCGCAACACATGTCTTTCTCCTCCACCTTTGAACAATAATCAAGAACCTGCTCTGTATATAGCCCTGAAGGTTGCCTCTACCCAAGAGTAAATTTATCTTCGTTAATCTTAAATACCATGTCAATTCACGCTTCTTGGCACGTTAAATTAAAGCGATTCTATTTTATTAGACACACTTAACGATACCCCTTGTAAACACACCTCTAAATGCTATCGAAACACATCAATGCAGCATACCATTAGACATGCTTTAACCGTACGTTAGAACAACGCTTTTTGACATATTTAAGTCGGCATTTTTTGGGAAAGTTGCAAAACGACCCCAGAAAGTCACCTTGAGTTTGAATCTCCTCCCTATAAGACAATTTGTTGCAAAAGCCCACCTAGTAATTGATTCCGGTTTGATTACCCCCTCCAATGCACGTGGCAAACGCTTCCCCACCAATAAGGTTGGTCAAGCTGGCTCGATTCGTTGCAGGGGTGAATGGTAATAATGCTACTGTTGCGATAGATTTAAACTCAGTAATACGTTGTGATTATTGATTAGGTAGCAATTCTAAGTGGAATTTGCATTAATTTGCAACTCCAATTAGGACGATAGCTGGATGAAAACTTTGTTTTGTAAGTAGATGGCTAAACTGCAGTACGAAGACTGCAAGAGCTTTATTAGCGTTGTCGTGCCTCGTTGTACACGCAGGCAGTGCCAAAGCTAACTCTGGGCCGTCGACTTTGCCATCACCATAACCTAATGACATAACTCTGGGCTAGTATTGTGATCTCGATTGTGGACGGCTACGTACATGGTAACTGGCCGCCACAATGGACGAGCCTGAGTTACCGATATCACAACGTGTGAAATGGTCCAGATCATCATGTCACATGCGTTTGGGTGAAAAACAGATTGGGATCAATTACCAGGTGGGATTTTGCAACAAATCATCTTATAGGGGGAAATTCAAACTCAAGATGATTTCTTGGGGGGATTTTGCAATTTTCTCTTTTTTATATCAATTTTTTTATATATATACCTGCCCCTCTTTCATCAGCATGTTCTATTTCACAAGTCTGTATTTCTTTTTATACTCATCACTTTACCAAACAAAAATATATCACAGCATTTGGTGTCTCCCTCTATACTTGAAAAAAGAAGGGGGGGGGGGCACATTGGCAGATAGCTTAAACATGAATTATTGAGGATTATTGGTTCGAAAAATTTTTTATTGAGGATTAACCTACCTCCATAACATCACTATTTATCTCCTCTAATAACCACTTAATTTCTTCTCAAAATTATCCTTTATTAATCTCGTCTTCGTGCTACTTATTCTTTTTTTATGCATCTGTACGCCTAGATATTTTAGGTAGTCCCCTTTGACACACCCAAATAAGTATATATAATGATCCTACTAGAATAACGTACTGACTCTTAAGGACATAATATGTTAGGATATATATTAAAAAAACAGTTTATATTTAGGGTCTGGTCTGCATGTAATTAAACTTATGTAAAACGTATTCTGGTCTGCAGGAAAACGCGACCGCTTTTGAACCGTTTCTATATGCGTGGGTTAACGCCTATGAATACCACCCATCTCTGAAAATGCATTTATATTAAGGTCTCTCATGGGCAAATAAGCATCCTCTCAATCAAATTCGAAACTGCATCCTGCAACTGGAGAATTAAACACAACAGGGGTCATGAGGGAAGCTTGAGCTGGGGCACCATTTTTTTGGGACCCTGTGGCCTGTGCGGTCATCCACTTTGTCCCTGCCCATCAACGCAATGTTGTGACATGCTACAGGGAAATGGATGGCGTGTAGCAGGCGCATCGTGACATGAGGAGGGAGTGTTGGAATTCGGGCTGTTTTTAAAGACCTATTTAATAAAATTCTAACTTTAGTCTCATCCTGCTGGGACATGGTGAAACACAACTCATATAGCAACTCAACGTGGCTAGAGTTGAATAGAGTAAACTATAAGAGAAAGTCTGTAAGATATGCTAAGTGCACACACGCGCGCGTGCGTATCCACGTTTCTTTGTGTTTTCTTTCGCGTGACTTGTAACGACAAGTTGTGTGTATTTTTGTCACTTTTAATCTTTCACAATCTGACCGTTTTGTATTAATCAGAGAGGATCAATACACGGTTTAATGCATTGATCGGAATTAATTGGCCAGCCAGGTATTGCCTGCAAATTAATGGGCGTCATTAGTGAGAAAACGGCTACTTGAAGACAGTCGCGCCTATATTAGGCCCTGAGACATCCAGGTTTCCTTTCTTCATGAAATTCCCTTCTATACATCTTTTTCTTTCCTTTTTAGAGAGTTGTGCTGTGGTGTTGAGCTGTGAGATCTCGTCGGTCATTTTCCTTGGCGTGCACGTGGAGCAGGATGAGCGGTATCTCTGAACCGTTGTCGCCGTGAAACCCACACGAGGAGCGGCAATAAGGTTTTTGGGCAGCACAACTGCGCGACCGCTCGTTCGCTGCCTCGTTGATGATCGACTACATCGACGGTCTGCTTCGTCTATAATTTCTGCTAATTTTAACACGGACCAACCCGACGTGAGTCAATGTCGCATTTGCTCTGTTTTGTATTGCTCTACCTGTTGCGAGAGTTAGTTTGCATCAAGTTTTTGAATGTCTACGAAATCTGCCTCAAACTAAAATTTAGATTTAGAATAATTCGCATATCTCCGACAGAGAGGCAACGGGCAACAGGGGGCACGGTAGTGCAGGGGGCGAGACGTCGTGCAACATCTGCCTAGGGAGAGGGCCCTCACATAGTATGATCAGGAGTAGGGGGAGACGGCACGGAAAACATGCGACAAAGTGAAGCGGAGGGCGCACGCGATGCGACAAAGAGAAAGAGGAGGCATCGTGACGCAGAGAAAGTAGAGGGTGCAGGTAGAGGAGGTAGTGTACAAGGGGCAATTTCATCTTTCTAGATGCTATTTTTCAACAAAAATGGACGATAGCGGCAACCGAGGCATAAAGTTCAGCTTCTAGGCCAATAAGAAATTTCTCTTTGTTTGATGACAATTTACAGATACTATTAGAAATATTGGTATTGTGAATATATTTACCTTGAATTTTTTATGACTTTACTAATTATTTGTAAAAAAGCTACGGCTTCGGAGACCGCAATATAGTCATGTATTGCTTCGACAAAGATTTCAATATGTTCTTTTGCTTTACCTGAAGATTTCAATATGTTCGATTGTGGTAAAACTAAAATTGCAAACACTGACTACTAAGCTTTATTCCCTTTACAGACAGGAAACAGAGAAACTTGCCTTAGTTTCAGAAAAAGAAACTACTAACACACAACAAACGAAATCTACAAAAGATCCAATGGTTGACTCCGGTAGCGCCGTGACAAGGCCAACATCATCGGGCGGCCCCTTTTTGCGCCGCGCTGGGGTGCACCCTCACGCTCGCCCATGAGCCGGCGGCGGCCTTGCTAGCGTCGTCGTCAGCCGTGCGTCTCTTGTCACCCTCCTCTTCTCCTCCACCCATGGCGCTCTCGCCGAACATGGATCTGCGCGTAGCTGAATCCCATGGAGCTCATCTTATCTCGGAGGCCTGAGAGATATTGCTGCTGCTTTCAGTGATTCAGTGTGTGGGACTTGGGCAGAGGTGCGTGTATTTATAGGTCGGAGCTGGCATTATTGGGGGGGGGGGGGGGGGGACCAATTCTATGGGCTTATCTCCTGGGCGGCCGTGAGGTGTCGCGAGAGGGAGGTTTTGGATGCTCAAAATACTGTCGTTTCTGTGGGCAAAGCATGTGGTTTGTGGAAAGACGGTGCAAAGCCTACCCGGTTTGAGGAGACTTCGAGTCAAAGGTGTCATCCATCCGAGACACTAACAATTCTGACGCGCATACGTAACAGAAAAAAATAAATTTGTATTCATGCTTTCGTTCCAGGGGGTACCATCAGCGTGGGAGGACTTTCGTCGCGCATATACAGTAAGTCGCTTGATAAAATCGTGTCATTTTCTTCCTCTATTAAATGAAAAAGGTACATACTACCTCCAGTCAAATATTCTTGACGTTTCAGGCACGGAGCAAAGTTTCTTTTTCCTCTTTGTTCTTTGTGCTTTATCGTTAAGAGTTTTGGAACAGGAGGTAGTCCACGATGGGAGGTAGTATCATCAAAATTACTTCGGTGATTATAATTTTATCAACTCATGATTAGATATACGCTCAAAATTAAAGAAGCACGCTGTAAAAGATATTGAGTGATTAGATTACTGTGTACAAGTATCCGAGCAAGTTGTTCACTGTTTCTGACATTCAGATGTATCCATCCACCTATCGATAAAACAACAGTGTTTTGTGCACTTTTGATGCAGACGTGTCATGAATCATGATGCAACTGGGAAGGGAACTTCGCTTGCATGTCCCTCGGTCCCTGAAGGCAAGAACAGGTATAAAGCTTTTGCTTCTCTAGAAATGGTATGGATTTGTCTGGGCTGTGCTTGAGTGTACCTTGGCACAGTGAAAAGCACCAAACTTTCTTTCTGAAGTGGAGCACCAGTTAGATGGGCAGAGAACGCCTCCACTCCACTAGCGTTAGGATCAGACTGGCAGAACATTGATATCACAATTATTTGATGCACTGTGGCCGAATTATTGTCTGACTCTACGTGCACTTGTGCTGTGCAGCAATGATGTCAAGGTCAACTTGAACAGCTTCTTGGTGTTGTGTGCTCGCTTTAACAATTGTGCCGACCTGAATGGATCACTGAATGAGCAAGTCTTTCTGGATAGTACTGATGAGGATAATGGAACCATTTAATTGTCAAGAAAAAATGTGTATGTGCTGGTTTAACATGACTAATGATTGTCTTTTGGAACAAAGGAAAAATAAAGAGAAAATTCCTTCTATGGCCTCAAAAAAGATGACGCTTCCTTCTTTGACCCTTTTCAAATCGAACTTCCTTATTAGGACTAAAACTATTTTTCATTCCTTCGATAGCCCTTCCGTCAATTTTAGATTTAACAGTGTTGAGGGAAGGGTAAAAAGACTATTTTACCCCTGATATAAAATAAATTTAAACTTATTAAAAATATATTGGAATGTGACTAATATTGTACCGGTTGGTTTTTATTTGAAATTACTAAGTATGCATCCGGTTAGTTTTGAATTTAAATTTAATCAAAATTTGAGACTTTTCCATTCAAATTTCATAATTGTACCAAGAGGTGAATTAAAGTTTATTTATATCAGGGGTAAAACTGTCTTTTTACCTTCCACTTAACGTCGTTAAGTGTCAAATCTTCCACTTAACATTTTTAAGTGTCAAGATTGATGGAAGGGCCATGGAAGAAAACAAAAAGTTTTGGTCCTAATTGGGAAGTTCGATTTAGAAAGGGCCTAGGAAGGAAGCACCATCTTTTTTGAGGTCACAGAAGGAATTTTCTTAAAAATAAAAGAATTTTGGAGGATTCAAATCTTATAGGAAAGTTTCCTATAGAGTCTTTTGGAACAAAGGATTGATCCCCGCGAACGCAATGAAATTCATATGAAATGCCATAGTGAGGTCCAACCACATGGAAAGTATCCTCTCTCCCCCCTCTCTAGTTCTTGTGTCTTTTCTGTGTTGTATCCAAATGCTCTGTAGGAAACTTTCATGGATTTTGAAATCCTGTAGGATTGGGTACGGCTGACAACACCAATCCTGCATTTTTCCTTTTCCTATGTTTTCGAAATCCTGCATTGTAAATGAGCCCTAAAAGTAGAAATATTTGCTGATAAACAATCATGTACTAGTCACCATCTCTTCATTCCAATGGCGCCCTGAAAGTAGAAATGTTTGCTGATAGACAATCATGTTTTCTTTGCAAACTGAATTAACAGAACTACATACAAAAGTGTCATTGCATAACGCACCATCGGCACATGATCAAGCTCAAATGCAGTTACATTCACTGTTCAAAAATCCAGAAAGCTCAGACTCATATAGAAAAACTATGGGTTGAGGATCAGACTTGCACATAATCTAGTGCTTGGGTTTGAGCAGAGTCTGGCAGAACGAAAATAAAGCATCTTGCGCCTCAATAAGTGGAGGAAGAGTGAACGGCAGAAGAACACCACCGTCATGATGCTTTTTGGTCGGAGGAATCCCGTCAAGTGTGAGTGCCATCGCAGCCTGCTGCTTGTTGAGCCCATCCATAATACAGGAGAACGCGGCGAAGGTGACACAGCTGTGGAACATTGCTTGGGGTGCACCTATGAGAAAGCTTCAAGCATATGAGAGAAAGAAACAATCATGGTTACACAAACGAAGGTTTCAAACTATTGGTGGTAACATCCTGCACTTGAGTCAAGATTTGAAATACACTTGCAATCCAACTTATTGTGCCACAAGCGTGGATTTGTTTGCTACATCTATCGTACTACTGTGAACAAAAGAAAGCAACAACAAATAACAATTTCAAATCAATTTTGTTATGCTAGTAACAACAAATATTACGTGTGGATTCTGAAGATGCATATGGATATGCAAGAGAAGGTCCCATTGATAAAACATACTACTTACAAATATATCAGGGAAGTAACAACTAACAAGTTACAATAGCAAAAGTTTGGTTCTTTGTTTTCTGTCAGGTGCTGTATGCAAATCTTGTTTATGCACATCCCTACATGATCGCCTCTTGATTTTCCATTTCAACGGGACGACCCCCGTCTCAGTTCATTTCTTCCAGTTGAAATCAAAGATTGAAATAATGCAAAATGTGCTACTCGCCCAAACTTCATTCTGACTACCGCTCGCCTTTGCAGCACGAAATGAACAAAGCATGCAGCCCAGAACATATGCAGCAAAGGTAGGCTTTTCGTTTCTTCAAAAGGTTACTGCAATCTTAAATCCAGAGTGTGCGCATCAAAACATTTAAAATTAACCCTCACACTACAGAACTACAAATGCAGGATTGTCTCTTTAACAGTACAAAGCATAGCATTTGCTAGAGTACACCATAATTATTCATAGATAGACATTACAAGAGTACGGTCACTGGACAAAACATACTGCGCCCACTAAAATAATGTTATTATAAAACTTAAAAGAGACAGGGGAGGGGACGCGTGAAGAGCCAAGCCTGAATAGGAATATTGCAAAGTTTGATATAAAGGAACCAGTTTTGAGCCCATAGTTTTAAAGCCTGCAGCAAGGCAAGCCTTCTAATGAAGATTCCAGAATATTAATGCAATGAGTGTTCAGTGTACTGTCTTCTCACAAATCAACATATGTGTGCTTGATCTGTTGCGGATTGACTGGGAGGGAGAAGGGAGAAAGAGGTGACTGGTCTATGGCTAGCCAGACCTTAGGCTTGTGGGCGGAGGGCAGCAGCGGCTGCCGGAAATTATGTACTTAAGAGCAGGTTGACCCCTTTTACTTCTTACTTGGATTCCAATGGCTACAGGGGATCTCTATTATATAGAGACTTGGTTGACTGCTACGTACAAAGGGCTAAGTAACCTAACTGTGTCATGCTGGTATACCAACCCATTTACTAGGCCTGCCAGCCTATTAGGTAGGCCCAGACAGCCATGCCAATTTGGCTTGGGCATTGTAGAATCGTTGATTTTAGAGTAGTCATGCTTTTATGTTGTCCCAAAGCCAATTTTATGAATTATTATGAATCTGGGAGCAATAGTTGAATTATAAATGAACCCTCACTTATTCTGAGGAAGAACAAAATCATGCATATATCTCTTGTGTTGGCTCCCAGGCACCTTCAACTCAATTATAAGTTACTCTCCATGTAACAGACACCAATTAGAAGCTAAATCAGCAAATTTATTTGATTTTTGGTTATAATTAATTAGTTGTAACTATACCTTTCTCGGCCTTTTGACTAAGATCAAGTGAAGTGTAAGTGTAGTTGTAACTGTGTTTTATGAAGCACTATTTGATCCAAAAAGTCATATATTAACAAGGTAAAATCACAACATTGACGAATGAGCATTCCTTTTGAAGTAGGAAAATTTAAATGCACCTAAATGATGTAGAACATGACAGAGACAACACTTGTTACTAATGAGTACCTTAATCCTTGAAAAAAGGTAAACTGTGCACATCGACACTGAGCAAAAAGCAAGCCAATTTAGCAATAACAATGCCAGCCATACAAAATACTCCTTTAATTGTAAAGGAGTGCAGGTCCAAAGGTTTTCCATATCAGTCTAGTAAATAGTCACAATACGATCATACTGAAACTGGGTATTAATTCATCACTCTATGCTTAAAGATTTATATTAAAAACTGAAGCAGTGTACTGGGCATAACATTTTTATTTTTTAAAGTTGGTGTTGTTGTTATTATTAGATATGATGCCTTCAGAATATAAAGAACAAGGCTATCCACTAAAGCAAACTCATACAACAAAGTTTATAGATGCCAAACCGAAAGAACAAAATCCAAGCAGATTAGGAACTCTTGTGCAGAACTCACAGGACTGTGATTTTCCTTTGTCGGTATAATCTAACCAGAGAGGCTCGTGGGCAGGACAGGCTATGTACTAAATGATTCAACAGTTTATCATATCAATGGTTTTTTTCTCAAACACACAGGAGAGCTGCATGTCATTTCATTAAGAAGAAGTACCATATCAATGAAAGCTTGCTTATTTGAGAATGCAAACATAAAACAAAAACAAAAAGAAAAGAACATGAGTAAGGTCCAACTAGGCTGCCAAACTTGTAGGTATATTGTAGGCTCATTCCATTTTATGGACAGTAAAACACGATAAAACTAAATAGTTTGATGAATATTTGCTACCTCCGTGTGAAATTGCAACTCGCGTTTGTTAAAAATTATTCCCACACACAACACAGGGCACAACATCAAAGTTACTGGAATATAATACTCTACAAACCAATATATTCAGGAAAGTATGAATAGTTTTCAGAAAACTCACTAACAATACATATCAAATGGAAAAATAAAGAGACTAAAGAACTATCATTTACTAGACAATAACAAGGCACTGTTTACAAAAGAAGCCAACAATAACCATGCCAAGATGATGGAGATACCATTAGAAACATTATGTACTAGTTCCATGTAGATGTACCTGGAAAGCTCAAAGCAAGGCCTGTGGAACAACCAGCGACACCGGCATTGATAACTGCAAAAGTTAGTATTTAGTCGATAATGCAGACTTGATTCATTAGGAAAATTTACATAGAAATAAAATTACAACAAGTGCTTACTATCATCTTTTCCTCGCAGTCTTTTCATCAAGCACATAATGAAACTCTGTACACCAGCTAGAGCTGCAAAAGTCTAATGCAGACATACAGGAGAGAAAATATCATGAGCAATCCTTCATATAAAAGAATAGCACAAATTGTTTCTCTGAAAATATTTACAGGACATTAGGATCAGTTAACCTTGGCAGTAGATCCAGCATTGCTTAGTGAGGCTTTCAAACCTTTGTTTGTAATCAAACCTTGTCCTGGGAAACAAATGAAAACAAGATAAGTCAAAAAGAGAAAAACTAAAGTTCAAAGAATATGCCCACACCCTAACAATAAACTAGCTCCTCACACAACATCTGCCTCATTCAACTGAACAGGTCATTTGATTGCCATGAGAACCTTCCCTTGGTCTGACGCCAAAGGCGTATGCAAATCTTTCTAATTAAGTTGACAAAGAATCAATAGATTAACTAAGTTACTGGAATTACTGGAATAATCATACAGAATGGTAACATTATCAGAAAATAAATTAATGGAGTTACAAGAGGGTTACATTAGGTCACCCTATCAGTTTGTTTAGCTGCCATCAGAGAATGTTGTAGTGAAGCTTGGCTGTACTTGTAGGACAAAAAGATGTGAAGTCCTCAAAATCAGTATCATGCATCAAACCATGATTTTACATGTTGGTACTGGGAGTTTTGCCTTTTTCCTCCTGGCATTAACTTTAAGACAATTAGAAACTTGACGTTTATGCACATCCATAGCCAGATTGCCTTTCAATTCCCTCCCCTGGCCACCAGGAGTCCATTTCGATCTGGCCCTACAGGGGCAGGAGGAGAGCTTAAAGAAAAGATGGTGGTAAACTAACAATTTCAGCTAGTCCCTGTTTTTCACTCAATCCCCGAGAATTATGTCACCTACACTACATGGCTACACAGTGCTTTGGTTGAAGGGCTCTTTCGTACTGAGGATTAACATTTCCAAGAATTCACTACTACCGAAAATAATAAAAGGAACCGTAGATGAAAATGTGGTTAATTACAAAGAACTATGTTTGCGATTGTTCATACAGCTTACTTCCCCATGGCGCCACTAACCCCATCCTACACAACTAAACCCATCTCCACATCCAACAATTCCGTCAAAAAAACAAACTCCCAAAAATAAATTAGTAAATTCTACGACAAGCACATCCAACAATGAGAAATAAAACGACAGGGCAAAAATATATAGATATAGAAATTAGAAGAAGAAAAAAAGGGAGAGAGACCGTATCCGACGAGCGATCCAACGAAGGCGCCTGCAGCGAGGTCGCCGGCGGAGCGCAGGAGGCAGACTACGGGTGCTGCGAGCGGCGTAGGAGGCGGCCCGCCAAGCTCGTCCCCGTCCAACTCGCGCCCGCGCCTCGCCGCCATCTCCCTTCTTCCCTTTTCTTCGTTATCTTGAGGGTTCCTCTCTCTCTCTCCCTCTCCCCCGTTCCCTACAGGGTTTATCGCTGTCGGGTGGTGGGGTCAAGAAGCATATTGATGCTACCGTTCCAACCAAGCCGGACCGATTTTCGCGGTAACCGATCAAAAACAGACCAAAAATTTAAAAATTAAAATTTAAATTTACAAATTTAGAAACCGACCAGTTTCTTCGGTAACTGACCGGTTTTCTCGGTAAACCGAACGGTTTGATCGGTTTTACCGGTTTGACTGGAAATTGCGAAAATAGGCTA
>LAPY01001314.1:0-11915 GCA_000970635.1 Eragrostis tef
GGAGGAGGCCCAGCCACCACGCCCAGTCCGCGGCGTGCATTGTGGTTGTGCCGCTGCTTGCCGGTGCAGTACTCGGTGTTGTGCCGCCAGCTGCACGTACGTACGTGTTGCATGTATATATGAAGCGTGGCAGCGCGCAGCAGCTAGTGGCGAGCTGAAAACATTCCATGCCGGAGATGCTCTCGGCTCGGGAGCCGCATGGGTCCAAAGTTAAAACGAGTAGTACAAGCCAGCTGGTGCAGCGAACAACTTCACGAGGTATGGTATATGCTTCGGTTTCTTGTGCACGGTTCGTAGGTTAGATACATGCCAAAAATACAAACGTCGACATGACAGACACGTGTACCGAGATCTGGAACGGCGCACACCATCTAGAACTGCTATAAAAAAATGAATAGTTTCATATTTATTTTCGTCTGTTTGTCCCCATCATTCTAGCCAAAGGACGATTGGCCTTAATTGAAGTTCATTGGACTTCAAACTCAGGAAACGAATGCTAATTTCATAGCCGAAACGAGTGCAAGAGGACAAGCCTCATACGTGAACAACTGCGTACAAGTTACACGGGTATATGCTTCTGTTTATGTTTTTGTTTTCTGTTTTTTATGCGCATTCAGTTAAAGAAAAAAAATAATACCAAACTTGAAAGTATACTCATTACTCTCTTTCTTAACCAAACAACACCCTGTTCGCCTGGCTGCTTTGTAGCAGCTGTTTTGCAGTTGTTACAGTGTTTCAATTATTTCTTCTGCAGCCGCTACAGTGTTTGTAATTATTTTTCTGCAGCTGCCGAACATGTTTCTTGTGCACGGTTCGTAGGTTAGATACATGCCAAAAATACAAACGTCGACATGACAGACACGTGTACCGAGATCTGGAACGGCGCACACCATCTAGAACTGCTATAAAAAAATGAATAGTTTCATATTTATTTTCGTCTGTTTGTCCCCATCATTCTAGCCAAAGGACGATTGGCCTTAATTGAAGTTCATTGGACTTCAAACTCAGGAAACGAATGCTAATTTCATAGCCGAAACGAGTGCAAGAGGACAAGCCTCATACGTGAACAACTGCGTACAAGTTACACGGGTATATGCTTCTGTTTATGTTTTTGTTTTCTGTTTTTTATGCGCATTCAGTTAAAGAAAAAAAATAATACCAAACTTGAAAGTATACTCATTACTCTCTTTCTTAACCAAACAACACCCTGTTCGCCTGGCTGCTTTGTAGCAGCTGTTTTGCAGTTGTTACAGTGTTTCAATTATTTCTTCTGCAGCCGCTACAGTGTTTGTAATTATTTTTCTGCAGCCGTAGCTGCAGCCTACCGAACAGGGTACAAGTTATTCTAACGCCATAGATTAAAAATGGAAAGCACTACGTGCATACTGACATCACTCTAGAATCGCGTTATCAGTTTAGAACATCGATGTTGACTGGACTAGATAGATTTATCACGGAGTGATGGAACATATGTAGCCCCCCATGAATGTTAGATCATTAATTTTACACCCTTCCTTTTAAATTACTTTTCACTTTCATTTAAAATCAAACATCTTATGCGCAGTGTTGTCCACTTTGAGGACCTTCTGTTGACTTTTCCCAATCTAAAATTGTCTGACAAAGTATCCCAACCCAAAGGGCCCATTTGCGTGAAGCAGTGGCCCGTGAGGAAAATGGGACGATGTTTATCGAAACACATGCTAAGTCGATGGGGCGACGTTTATCCTACCCTTGTGAATTTAAATAACACACGTGCACCTCGTTATCGATAGGACGTCGCTTGTGAACTTAAATAATTTTAAATACAACATACATGTTAAGTTGGAGACTCAATCAAACCCGTATAGATTAGTTTCACCACAAGAGACTTCACCAACCGAGCTATGTTCAGCTTAATAAGTTCTGTCATCTCTTGTATGTAGTAGAATCTCCCAATGTCTTAAATTATACACATACTATTTGTCTTTTTCTTTTTTTTCCTTCAAAAATGCGCACGAGAACTGCACATATTTCTATTAAGGAGGAACAAAATTTGAGTTTACTGCGAAAGGAAAAGAACATTGGAGAACTTCACATACTATTTTTCTAATGCCTTTCTTCAATAACATCAGAAATTTCCCATAGCAAGGAAATTTAAAAGAACTTTGGAGAAAAAAGAACATAACACTTGGATTGCCAATGTGTTGGTAAGACATTTTTTTCGAATACATGTTTTCTTACACTTTATTTGGTAACAGAAAGGATGAAAGATATTACCTGCAAGAATCAGTGTGGGCAACATTATTGCTCACTCTGCGAGAGCGAGTTTGTTACATATTATATACGTTGGAATTCTTCTGTTGATTTATATACCAATGTAAAACAAGAGCGGGATATAACTTTTAACATCCCGCTAATATTAGTACTCCTGTTTTTTGTTTTGATGATGCTGGATTAATGCAAAATTACACTAACCAGCATCATCGCATTAAAAACAGAGGATACAATACATGCTTCCCAATCCCGCACAACATAGACCATATTTGCATTGCTTGCAAGGGTGCCCTGACCATCTCTTGCATTTTAACTCAGAGTTTACTGAATGACATTGCGGCTCCATCTACTGGCTTGGAGTGTGGAGCGTATATAACCTCTGCATCAGGATTAAGCAGCTCCCATCTGTAGCAGTTCAAGCATTCAGAGAGTGCATATCATTATTACTTTGAGTAAAATTAGGAAATTCTATCTGCGTGAAAACTGAAGGATATGCATGCTAGTTAGAACGTATCAAATCTGGGGGTCAAGGATCGAATAAATGTGTTATGCTAAGCTGATCATTACTTGTAACCAACAGATAGATGATGGAGCATGATAGTGAGCTGCAGTCTTGCAAGCATGTTCCCGGCGCATGTCCTATACCCACCTCCGAACACCTGGTATGTGCCTGGCTTTGGTGGCTTCTGTTCAAGCAATTAGTAACGTGCAATGTTGAAGTTCATCAGTACGAGCTTCAGTTCACCACAAAATTCGGTATATACAGGCAAGCTCTGACAAAGCATCCTCCTTTAATTTCCAAACATAAACTTACGTCCCATCTGTCGGGGTTGAAATTCAGCGGATTGTCATAGTATTCAGGGTCAGTATGCAGTGACCGGAACCAAACCACGACGCTCCACCCATTAGGTATTGTATAACCTGTACATTATTGTCTTGTTATGTCACTTTAATAACGAACCTGACTGCGGAAGTACTGAATACTAAGCTGAGTTACCTTTGTACTGGACATCTTTGTTTGCCACGCGAAAAGCCATTGGAGAAATGTTGGCTAGTCGAATTGTTTCTTCTACCACCTGTAAAGGATGAACCGTGATATTAAAATAGACATTAAGGTCTTTCGGGAAAAAAACGAGACATTAATTCCATAGTTTTGAACTAATAAAAGTAGGTCTATACCTTGGCAGTGTACTTCATGTTGGGGATGTCATCGAGAGTAATGAATCCACCATTCTTGCTTCTGTTTATTTTCATATTCTCCTCCTAACAAAAGTTCAGACGAATATTTGTATAAAAGCACACATAGTACATATATTCTGTATTTCTAATTTCTGTGCTGATATAATGGTACGTGTACAGATAGTAGAGCACTCGAAAATACACAGATCGGCACAAAGCATGTACTCCCTCTCTCCGAATATATAGGATTTCAACTTTGGTCAATAGCATAAGAGTTATAAAGCTTGACAAAATTAATATAATATTAATAGATTTATTGTGAAATTTGACTATCACAAAATGAAATTTTATTTACAGAACAATATATTTTATAAATATTATAGATTGAAGCTGACAAAGTTTGGCTTTAATCAAATCTAAAATGCTTTGTATTGTAGAACGGAGGGATTATTGATAGACAGCTTACTCTGAGCTTGCAAAGAGCATCGGGCGATTTGGCGAGGTAATAGGCTGCCCACATGATGGCGTTGGAAGTGGATTCGTAGCCGGCGACGATGAGGGTGACGATGTTGTCGACCACCTCGTCCTCGGAGAGCTTGCAACCTTGCTCATCTTTCATCTGCATCGGCCCGCCCATCCTGACAAAGCATCCTCCTTTAATTTCCAAACATAAACTTACGTCCCATCTGTCGGGGTTGAAATTCAGCGGATTGTCATAGTATTCAGGGTCAGTATGCAGTGACCGGAACCAAACCACGACGCTCCACCCATTAGGTATTGTATAACCTGTACATTATTGTCTTGTTATGTCACTTTAATAACGAACCTGACTGCGGAAGTACTGAATACTAAGCTGAGTTACCTTTGTACTGGACATCTTTGTTTGCCACGCGAAAAGCCATTGGAGAAATGTTGGCTAGTCGAATTGTTTCTTCTACCACCTGTAAAGGATGAACCGTGATATTAAAATAGACATTAAGGTCTTTCGGGAAAAAAACGAGACATTAATTCCATAGTTTTGAACTAATAAAAGTAGGTCTATACCTTGGCAGTGTACTTCATGTTGGGGATGTCATCGAGAGTAATGAATCCACCATTCTTGCTTCTGTTTATTTTCATATTCTCCTCCTAACAAAAGTTCAGACGAATATTTGTATAAAAGCACACATAGTACATATATTCTGTATTTCTAATTTCTGTGCTGATATAATGGTACGTGTACAGATAGTAGAGCACTCGAAAATACACAGATCGGCACAAAGCATGTACTCCCTCTCTCCGAATATATAGGATTTCAACTTTGGTCAATAGCATAAGAGTTATAAAGCTTGACAAAATTAATATAATATTAATAGATTTATTGTGAAATTTGACTATCACAAAATGAAATTTTATTTACAGAACAATATATTTTATAAATATTATAGATTGAAGCTGACAAAGTTTGGCTTTAATCAAATCTAAAATGCTTTGTATTGTAGAACGGAGGGATTATTGATAGACAGCTTACTCTGAGCTTGCAAAGAGCATCGGGCGATTTGGCGAGGTAATAGGCTGCCCACATGATGGCGTTGGAAGTGGATTCGTAGCCGGCGACGATGAGGGTGACGATGTTGTCGACCACCTCGTCCTCGGAGAGCTTGCAACCTTGCTCATCTTTCATCTGCATCGGCCCGCCCACCAAGTCCTCTCCATCCAGAGGTTCCTTTCTCCTTCTCTCCACTTCTTCCCTGAACACCGCGTCAAGCTTTTTGCGGCACTGATCGATGGCAAGCAATCATTAATTTGCGCAGATAATATCATATTGCAAGGTCAGAGGTGATGATTATAGCATAAACAATTTCAAAAGCAACTTTCACTGTTTTTTTCCACGTACACTGCGAGCGTGGCGGAACGCTGTTCCAGGGAGGTCCAACGGGAACGCCCTGATTCCAGCAACTAAGCCGGCGAACCACCCGTCGATCTTGTGAGTGAGAGGCGACGGCTCCATGCTCACGAACATCTTGCATAGGTTCTCGAACGTCAACTGCAATGCTGATTATCTTATTTAAATCGGTCGTCGCATAAAATTCAATAGCAGCGATGATAATAATTTAAGGTCCAAATTTGAAATTTACAATAAGGAGCTTACTTTCTTGATCTCGGTGGCAGCGGTGATGCTGCCCTTGTCAGCCCACGACCGCAGCGCCGTCGTGACGCGCGGCTGGACGACCTCGGCGATGACCCGGAGCGCGCTGGGGCGGTTGACGGCGGCGACGATGAGCCCCCGGAGCCTGGCGTGCTGACTGCCCTCGACGTTGATCACGCAGGAGACGCCGACCAGCTCCGGCGCCGGCCACCGGACGCCGAAGCTGTCCGGCGACTGCAGCACGAACTTGTTCGCCGCCGTCGAGCACACGAGCACGGTCGGCGAGCCGAAGAGGTGCGTCCTGTACACGCCCGCACCGTCGCCGTAACGCCTTTTCTTGGCGTGGACGAAGCCGTCGGGGCGGCGAGCGAACTTGAAGTACCAGAGCAGCGCGAGGCTCTCGCCGACGAAGGGGAGGCCCATGTGGTCCGGCGGGAGCCTCGCGCCACCGCGGCGGCGCCGGAATCGCTTGAGCGCGAAGGCGGCGCGGTGAGCGGCGTCGTTGCAGTGCCAGGCGGCCAGCGCGAGCAGCGGGACGGCGCCGAGGAGGAGGCCCAGCCACCACGCCCAGTCCGCGGCGTGCATTTTCTGTGCAAAATGTACAGCCAGGCACAATACTCTGCAAAATGCACGCCGACTGTATATGAAGGAAAGCAACAGCATCAGCGAGCTGAAACATTCCACATAGTAGATGCTCTCGGCTCAGGAATCGCATTGGGCCAAGCTAAAACGAGTGCAAGGCTGGTGCAGTGAACAGCTGCATATATTTTACACGGGTATATGCTTCTGTTAGGGGGGATCTCGGTACCCTAAACATCCAAACCATGAAAATGAGAGACGTGTACCGGGATCTGTATACTACTCTCTTTGTCCCAAAATAAATGTCGCCGTTGACTTTTTTGACCGCTCGTCTTATTTAATTTTTTTGCACAATCTTATTTGTTTTTTTATAATTTGTTTTATCATTGAATATATTTTAATCATGACATGTTTGTTTATATATTTAAATAATTTTTTTGAATAAGACGAATGGTCAAACATGATGTCCAGTGACAACTATTTTGGGACGGAGGGAGTACTCGTTAAGGGGACCTCGATGTGGACTGTGAACTGTAGTATATAGATTGATCATCGATTGCTGGAGCATATATGTACATTGGCATAATTATCATAACACTGATTTATAAAGCATATATGCTCCATCAGTTGTGTGCTATATAATGTCTTTATAAGGATGAGTGTGCGTGTATTGTAAGTCTCAGTTGTACTGTGTAATCGTAAAACAAAACTTAATATCTATTATATAACATGCTATTTGGCTGATTCCTTAGGCAAAGAGAGGAGCATCACAGCTCGGCTCGATGAAGTACTGGCGATAATAAGATGGAAAAATTCCTTCATACAAGTTGCACGGGTATATGCTTATGTTTTTGTTCATGTTTCTGTGTACGTCTCTGTTTTTTTTTTTTTGGGGGGGGGGATTTAGTGAAAACAGACAATTCGGTGCCACCATGCAAACAATAGGTCTGGTGCCTCCGATTCCTATCCGATGGCAGATTTTAGTCCCACCATTCCTCCCGAGAAAATTGTGTAAAAAACTCCCGGAGTTGAATTTAATATTGCGAAAGAAACCCTTGTCTTCTTTAATCCCCCGTTCCTCATTATTTTCAGATGCAGATCCTAGCTCCGCCGCACGACGATCCTCGTCATCTCATACTCCATCGCAACTCACCTCGAAGACCTCCACGATGCGCTCTTGATAAGTGCGAGTGCACGTCGGTGGCCGACCTGCATGCATGCCAAACTGTGGACGAGAACATTGAGAAACAGGATGAATTAATGCGCGGGGTCGTCAGGTCAAGAAGATCGAGAAGCATTGTATCATACTTGAACATGCAGGTCAAGCGTCCAAGCTATTATATCATCTTCCAAATGCATGCGTTTGTCTTCTATTAACAACGACATGATTGCTTACGGAAACATCCGTCGTATGAAACAAGAGACACTCTGACTTATTTTGATTCGTAAATTTTGTTAGTGTGTTTGTTGTAGAGAGAAAATTCCTTCTGTAAATTTGAATGACAGATTTCTAAGCCGTGAATCAAAATTGTGGCAAGAATGCTTGGATAGATGCTTACGGCTGTCTTTTCTGTTTTCTAAGCTGGGTGCCCACGAGCAGAGACTCCATGGCCGCGAACAACATCGAGGTTCGCGGAGAAGTTGCGCCACGGATTACTAATGCCGGTAGCGTTGGATTTCTAATGTCGGACGAGCCAGCACCTTGAGACATTCGTTAGGCAATCAGTTCTAGAGACCGGCATTCTGGCGGCGGGTGGCCTCCTCAATTCTCATCAGGTCTTGCCTCCATGATCGCGAGATTAGATCGGCAATTCCTTCGGTTGCGTGGTTGGAAGAAAAAACACGAGAAGAAAGAGGTCAAGATTCAGGAGACCGAGCAGATCGTTTATGCGAAAAGGTAGGTTTTGTTGAGGGGTTTTCTTCAAATATTATTAAGTGGATGTGAGGGGGGCCCGCGCCTGAGTACGGATGGTTGGATTATGATCGGACAGTTAGAAACGTGTGTTTGCACGGTTGCACTGAAATTGCATTTGCACCAAAATTTCCCCCCTATTTGGGTGAGTAAAAAAAATCAACTTGCAAGTACTCCACCGTAGTTTTCCTCAAGAAACATCAATTCGTGAATAGTAGGCTGCATCGAAGCCCATTTATGCTCGCTTATCCCAACCCAAAAGGCCCATTTGTGTGAAGCCGTGAAATAAATGGGCGAGCGACTGCGCAGGAAACGAGAGAAGCAGCAGCGACGCGCAGAAAAAGAGAAGGGAATATCTCTCGGCGCACCGCGACCTTCCGACCTCACCGACGAGCTCCCTCCCTCTCTCTCTGCGCGTCCGCAATGGCATCTGAGCAAGCCGTGGACGCCGCCGCGCCTTCGTCGGCGACCGAGGCCCCCGGGGAAGCGCTTCCGAGCGCCGCCTCCTCTACGCGCGCGCAAAACCCTACGGCCGCTGCTGCCGCGGCGGCCGGGAGCACGGATCTGGAGAAGAAGATGCGCCGCGCGGAGCGGTTTGGGACACAGGTGGTGATGTCCGAGGAGGAGAAGCGCAGCAGCCGCGCCGAGAGGTGAGTGCTGTATTGGATCCGCTTTCCTAGGGTTTATAGTTTTATTCTTTACCAAATCATTATGATTGGTGATTTCTGCATGTCGTATTCAACTGGTCAAGTTAGTGTAGACAAGCTTGATGTAAGCACCATATCTCGGTAGTCTTCAAGCAATTAATAACATATTACCTGTGGAGTTAGACATAGAGGTGATACAGGATCTAACTTAGGGTCCTTGGGTGTATATTGAAGAGCAAAATTATTGTCTGTAGCAACTTGTAGAATGCACAATATGTAATGAAGGGTACGAGCTTTTTTGTTTTGCAGCCTGTGTACTTTAGAGGTTGCACTTATCCATTTGCCAGTTTGATTGATAGGACATAGGAGTCTCTATGCATTGCAGGACATAAGAAGGTAGGTCTTGGCATGAATGAAGTCAATATATTTCATGCACATGCTAACTAAGTACCTGTTTTGTTGAAACTTTTTGAGCTTTTCGTGTGGTAAGTCTGTCAAGCTAGTGTTGAAAGAAATTTTACCTTCACTCTAATGTTCAAACTCCAGCAGCACTGAAGTCTGTAATGTGCTAGATTAATTTTGCTGCTTATGCTGCAAGGCCCGGGGATAAAAATGTTGTAGTGATGTGTTTTGATTGAACACTTCTCCATCCTCTGTTCTCTGAAGGCCGATTCATCTGATTCAAGGATGTATG
This sequence comes from Eragrostis tef, assembly GCA_000970635.1. Taxonomy (NCBI): domain Eukaryota; kingdom Viridiplantae; phylum Streptophyta; class Magnoliopsida; order Poales; family Poaceae; genus Eragrostis; species Eragrostis tef. The sequence continues at coordinate 9,393 of LAPY01001314.1, forward strand.
GTGATTAAAATCATGCTACTATTAGGCATGTGTAACTTTATCACAATGCTAAATCGGAAGACTTGCCATTTATGACGTATCATGTGTGTTGCGGGTAGAGCTATTAACCTTTTTTTTTCAATATTAATTAAGCCAGTCGGCGAATACTTTCTGTATACATGAGATCCACGTTTTCCTAAATGGGTTTAGACGGGCTCTAAATGCATATAGACGGCTTGACACAAAGTTCCAGCCGACTGGGACACCGTCTTGGAGATGGGGCGCTGGAGAGGGAGCAAAGGAGCGGGAGATTTCACGGAGGGGTTGAAGAATTGTTCACCAGCGCCTCTGCTGTCCAGCCCTAAGCGTGCGTCTAGCTCCGCCACACCCAGGAGCTGCCGCCTTCCAGCGTGGGGGCTCGTGCACCGAGGAGCCGCTGCCAGCCAGCGCCTGCGCTCAGGAGCTGCCACTTCTGGATTCGCTCGTCGCTGCCACCAACCACACATTGCTCCCCTGCAAGCCGCCAGCCACACGAGGGAGAGTGTGTGCTAAGGATGTGGACCATATGGTTACGAGAGTAGACAAGGGGTAGGGGACGTGGGTTTGCTGATGGGCTGGGCCAGCCCAGTGCTTCTGCCTTCTCTTTGTTCTTTTTCCTTTTTAAGGCGCTACAGTACAAAACATTTAATTCGTGAGTGTTTGAATGCTAAACGCAGCCTTACCAAATGTGTAGTGTTTAGCGTCTACAAAAACGTGGCATGAGCTGATAAGCTGGTTGCTGTGAAACATTTTCCCTAAGCAGGTTTAGAAACATTTATGCTGTAGGGTGTTTATAATGAAGCGAGACAGTTAAATTTAAATACACAATATGTTAATTTCTGTAGCGCTTCATCTAAAGTTTGCTAAAGTTGTGAGTGGTTTCACAACATTGCTTAAAACCATGTAAACCTTACTCTTCACTCCTTTTGGTGCCAAGTATTTTTCTTTGGTACTGTTTTCTCATCACCTTAATTTGATTGTAACCGAAAGAAGTATCTATATTTTAGAACAAACCTTTTGTCCTTTGGGTTAGACTCAGCATATTCTCATCATTCCTATCTTAGCTGGCCAACTTTCCAAATGATTACTAGAAATACTAAGTAGAGTGACTTTTACTTGTTCAAGGTTCGGAACTGGATCGTCAAATATAAAGGAGGAAGAGAAGAAGAAGTCTAGGGCTGAAAGGTATGTTAAATGTTAATATTGCCAGTTACTCATAAAGCTTGTTCTGGTGTTGAAAGGTGTTTATGCTGTATGGTTGAACAAATCGGTTTGCCAGGTTTGGAATTGCCGCCGCCTCTTCTGCTGATGAAGAGGCTAAGAAGAAAGCCCGTTTAGAACGATTTGGTCAGGGTACAAATGTTGAAAAGGCAGAAGAAGAAAAAAGGAAGGCACGGTCCCAGAGGTTAGTGAACGCAGCAGCTTTTCATTACCTTTTTCTCTCCGTGGAACTTTAACATAGCAGTCAACTTAGCTTGCATTCCTTGCAACATCTCTAGGTTTGCTGAACCAGCTAGTGGATCACCCAAGGGAAATGGCAAAGACAACTCCAAGCCGGTACGTTTTCATGGTTTTGTGAAGTGCTTTCGCTTCCTGTTCCACATGGCTTTGTGCAGAACTTTCACCTTCAGTTCATGGTACTGACTGGCTTTTCCCTCCATCTGTTTGTATAACGCAGGACGCAGCCACTGTGACAGGCACAGCTTGATCGGAGCAGAGCCTTAGATGAGGTTAGACGATGCTTTCGATCATGTAATAATGTTGTTTCCTTGGCAAGGCTTTGCTGCTGTAGTTCCTAACATGGAAAGAATCCTCCATTTTTGCAGGTCTCTATTGTCCCCTGAGGCTTTTGGTGAAGCAGTAGTTTGTACACCACTAACCTGTAACCACCATGTGAACGGCGTCATGTATTTCGTAGTCAGTCATCCTGAGTGCTGTTTACTGTATGACTTGCTTACTATGCTTGCTGGGCAGTGTAGCTAGATCTGCTGCCTGGTTTGTGGATGGTTATGTACTATTTGTCGCCTTTTGTTGACGAAGATTTCTTATGTACTCTGTTGGTCTTGTTAACTGTTAGAAGATGCAATACTCGTTTATTGCATCTTTTAGTGGCTACCGTACCAGATAAGGGATGCAAGCGCGATGCATTTCCACTAGAATGGTCCATTGCCGAAAAGTTGTACAGAGACATGGATACAAAGCTTTTTCTCTGATAATCGTGTCTCGTTGTGTACATAGTACCAAAGAAAAAGAAACAAGGAGTTCATTCCTTGCAACAGTATGACTCAAGTATGACGGCAGCATCATGAGCAAATCTTCTTATTCCATTCTCTACATATATTACTTCCCTAAATAGCATTAGGAATACATCACTGCAAGTGAAAGGAACTGCCCAGTCGAAGGAACAGCTCAACCTATGACGGCATCTGCGTGTTATTGCGCCGCGTGCATCAGTGGCCGTAGACCTCCCGGTGAGCGACGGGCTCCGACCGCCGCCCGATCGTG
>LAPY01001314.1:26615-61018 GCA_000970635.1 Eragrostis tef
ACTCGGGGCGCTGATCGTGGGGCCCGCCGAGGATCTGGATCTGGGCTCTCGGGGGAGAAGTATCTTGGTGTGGGCCATGGTTTACAACCGGACACTGACATGGGTGGCACGTCGTCCACAGGAGACGTACGTGCTACACTACCGACTAGTACTGTAGTATACGGCACACGATACCGAAGGCTTTGGTGGTAAGTCACGTTTTATATGCAACAGGAAACCCGATAAAATCGTGGGAGCTCATGTACCACAAGGTTTCTCTCGACGATGGAGATTTGTCTTTGGGCAGTCAATTGCAAGCTTTTATTTTCCCTTGCTCGTCGTAAGTACTTGGTATGTTTCCAGTCGTATCGTTTTCAAACTTGTGAAAAACACTTGAACCATCGGATTGAAAATGAAGATTCAAATAAAATAAAATGTACTACTCTTCATCCGTGGTACTCCCTCCATACTGAAATTTATGTTGCTCCATAGGTCATCGTAGTTTCTTTTTAGCTCATTTCAATGGTCTCAAACACCAATACTTAAATGGAGAGAGTAGTAGATAACTAGATAATGAAGAATCAATACAAAAATATCAAAATGCAACACGACAACAAGAATACATGCCCAATTAGAGCAAATTTTCTCAAATGACATGGGTTTTGGATTCGGATTGGCAAAAAAACTCGAGGCCCGCGAGCCAGCTTTGCACGATCTTAATTTTAGCTCGGCTCGGCTCGGCCCAGTCTTCTAAACGAATCAAGCCGAGTTTTCATCTTACCTAGTTTGTTAATGAGCCAGCTCGTGACCTGCTCGCGAACAGTTTGATTATCTCGATAGGCTCGATTATATAAAAATATCAACTTTAATTCTTCATAAAAATGGTAGCTTTTATGCCAAGTGGAGCTCAATTTATTATCGAATAAATAAACAAGGTTTAATACAGATAAAAATCATGTCCAATATGATTTTTTTATTTTTTTATTTATCGTTTTTTACTAAGATTGATATGTTCTATACAATATTGTTTTATATTATGATTTTTGTATTGTTGACACATGTCAATAATTAAAAGTTGTTTTACATTACTTAATGTTTTTGTCATAAAAGTTTTAATATATTTGACTCGTGAGCCTAACGACCTAGCTCGATCTTTCTTAATGAACCGAGCGGAGCTTTTATTTTAACTCGTTAGTCTTAATTAACTGAGCAGAGCCAGCTCGTTAGCCACCCAAGACTCAATTGTTGTTGTTAATCTGCAAAAAAGAAAAATTGATGTTAAAATCATTTTTAATGTCATCCGCATAAGAGAGTGAGAGAGATCACTTTCAATGTATAAAAGAATAACTAAAATTATCTTTGCAGCAACATTAATAAAGAGTAAAATATTGAGTGGACCAGGCACAATCAAAATCATAGTGCGCGATCAAAACAAGCAACAAGTTTATAATAGCGACGTGAAACAAGATGCACGTACGTTTACGTAAGTCGAGTATTGTAATGGGTGCCGTTATCATTTCTCTTTTCAGCGGGATTCCCATCATCATCAGTTAGAAAATGGGTTTTCGGACTGCCGTCATAGCCTCACAGGTGTCCTGAAAAATATTTTGGAAAACTATTCTTATTAGTTTTTTAAAAAAAATACACAAAAAAATACACAATACAACACAGATGCTCACAACACTCACGCACATGTATCTCTATAAACACAATGAGCACTTCCGAAAGATTGAGCACCTGACAGATCTGGAGATTTCTAAAGTCATCAAAGATGTCTCGTTTCAGAACTTAACGTGTAACGAAACTTTAGAGTATCTTACCGAGGCCTCCTTTCAGCATTGTCCGCCATATTTGCCAGTAAATCTTAGAAAATCTGTTCTCACTGAAAATAAAACCTAAGATCTTAAAGGTGTTACTTGGGTGTTTTAATCGACAAAACCTCTTTCACATGTCGTCCGGTTAGGTGGGCCGTGTTTTTTTAGCCTGGGTGCGTAACTCGAATCTCGGCTTATTGGGCCTAATGAAGCGGTACCATGCTAACTCTGTGGGCTGAGAAAGACTCAGCCCGGCCGCACGGGCTGGGTTGACTGGACAGATCCCTCCTCCGCGCGCCTGCTTCCTTGTGATGGAGGCCCGACCCCGCCTGGCCGCAGGCCTGCATGAGGCCCATAGCAACGTCAGCGAGAGCCGCCAAGTGGCCGGAGTCCTCGCAGCCACCCACCTGCGCGCGCTTGTGTAGTGCTCTCTGGCTAATCGAACGAGAAACAGGGAGAATCAAGTCGAAAGTCAGAGATCGAAGAGGCGGAGGAACCGAGGCTGTATTCCTCAAGCCATGGGAAGGTTGAGAATTCTGTTTTGTGTTACAAGTTGATGATGTCTGCCACACGCAACTCACGTGCTATATAGCGGTGCCGGCAACCACATGACCGAGCACAGTAATTAATCCTATTACAGTTCTGAATTTAACTGAATAGTAAAAGTAAACACGACAGGAGGCGATCCTAGCCGTTGAATAGTCCGGCGCTTATCCAAGGGTCATGACAATTCCCCCTCCTTGAAACGGCACTTGTCCTCAAGTGTTTGACGAGTTGACGAGGCCGTTAGGAAACCAGCTTGTGATAGTGTCGGTGTAGAATTTCGGAAAAGATGACTTGATCAAATCAGCGTCTTCCCACGTAGCTTCTTCCGGCGGACTGTTTACCCACTGTACCTTCCATTGTGTCACCAGCACATGATTGCGAGGGAGAGCTCTTGTTTCAAGAACAGAGACAGGACATGCCTTGATGCGGCCCTGGGCATCCACCAGTGGTAGTTCAGCACAAGGGACTGCATGGTCACCAACGTGCTTCTTGAGTTGGCTCACATGGAAAACAGGGTGAATTTTGGTAGAACTTGGTAGCTGTAGCTTATATGCCACCTCACCCACCTTCTCTAAAATCGAGAAGGGGCCATAGTACTTAGTGGTCAATTTAAGAGAATTCTTGAGACCAAATGCTGCTTGCCGATATGGTTGCATCTTGAGGTAAACAAAGTCACCCACAGAGAAGGACCTTTCAGTTCTCTTAGTATCAGCGTACTTCTTCATTCTAGCCTGTGCTTGAGCCAAGTTAGCCTTCAGGTTATTGATCATTTGCATCTTCGCAGTGAGGAATTCCTGTGCAGGAGAGTCTGGACCAGGTATAGACACCTCACTGATCGGTGGGGGAGGATAACCATACAAGGCCTGAAAGGGAGTGCACTTGAGAGAAGAATGATAGTTAGTGTTGTACCACCACTCTGCTAGTGGTAACCAGCTACACCATTTCTTAGGCTATATAGCGGTGCCGGCAACCACATGACCGAGCACAGTAATTAATCCTATTACAGTTCTGAATTTAACTGAATAGTAAAAGTAAACACGACAGGAGGCGATCCTAGCCGTTGAATAGTCCGGCGCTTATCCAAGGGTCATGACAATTCCCCCTCCTTGAAACGGCACTTGTCCTCAAGTGTTTGACGAGTTGACGAGGCCGTTAGGAAACCAGCTTGTGATAGTGTCGGTGTAGAATTTCGGAAAAGATGACTTGATCAAATCAGCGTCTTCCCACGTAGCTTCTTCCGGCGGACTGTTTACCCACTGTACCTTCCATTGTGTCACCAGCACATGATTGCGAGGGAGAGCTCTTGTTTCAAGAACAGAGACAGGACATGCCTTGATGCGGCCCTGGGCATCCACCAGTGGTAGTTCAGCACAAGGGACTGCATGGTCACCAACGTGCTTCTTGAGTTGGCTCACATGGAAAACAGGGTGAATTTTGGTAGAACTTGGTAGCTGTAGCTTATATGCCACCTCACCCACCTTCTCTAAAATCGAGAAGGGGCCATAGTACTTAGTGGTCAATTTAAGAGAATTCTTGAGACCAAATGCTGCTTGCCGATATGGTTGCATCTTGAGGTAAACAAAGTCACCCACAGAGAAGGACCTTTCAGTTCTCTTAGTATCAGCGTACTTCTTCATTCTAGCCTGTGCTTGAGCCAAGTTAGCCTTCAGGTTATTGATCATTTGCATCTTCGCAGTGAGGAATTCCTGTGCAGGAGAGTCTGGACCAGGTATAGACACCTCACTGATCGGTGGGGGAGGATAACCATACAAGGCCTGAAAGGGAGTGCACTTGAGAGAAGAATGATAGTTAGTGTTGTACCACCACTCTGCTAGTGGTAACCAGCTACACCATTTCTTAGGTTCAGCAAAAGTCATGCACCTCAAGTAAGCTTCTAAACATTGGTTAACGCGTTCTGTTTGGCCATCACTTTGAGGATGATAAGCTGAACTGAAGTTGAGAGATACCCTTAAGGACTTGAAAAGTTCCTGCCACAGATCACTAGTGAAGATTCTGTCACGGTCAGAAACAATTGCAGAGGGGAGACCATGTAACTTGAATATATTGTCTAAGAACAACTTTGCTACTGTATGAGCAGTGAAAGGATGAGTTAATGTGAGAAAGTGGGCATATTTGGTAAGTCTGTCCACCACCACTAGGATAACATCTTTGCCCATGGATTTAGGTAACCCTTCCACGAAGTCCATAGATATCTGTGACCATGCCATATCAGGAATGGGTAGAGGTTGAAGCAGACCTGGATAGTGGTAATGTTCACCTTTAGCTCTTTGGCAAATTGCACATTTTATAACAAACTGTTCCACAGATTTCTTCATCCCTAACCAATGAAACAGTCGTTTAGTTCTTTGATAAGTAGCTGCAATTCCTGAATGGCCACCAATAGCAGAAGAATGCAAGGCTTCAATAAGCTTTGTATGTAAAGTAGGCTTGTTCCCCACATGAATTCGCCCTTTAAATCTGATGACCCCATTGTGTAAGGAATAACCAGTAGCTGAATCATGTTTAACAGCTAACTGAGACAGAAGTTCCAAACACCTTTCATCATTTTCATAGGATTTCGTAATTTCAGTAATCCAGGTGGGTTGAGCAACTGATATTGCCATACAAGAATTGTCCTTCCTTGACAGAGCATCAGCAACCTTATTCTCCACTCCTTTTTTGTACTCAATTGTGTAGTCAAATTGCATGAGCTTGATCATGAGTTTATGTTGTACACCGTCGTTCAACTTTTGCTCAGTAATATATTTTAGGCTTTGCTGATCAGTTTTTATGATGAGTTTAGAACCAAGCAAATAGTGCCTCCACTTTTTGACTGCCTCCAGAATTGCTAGTGCCTCTTTATCATACACAGATTGTGCCTTGGCAGTAGTACTCAAGGACTTGCTTAAGTAACAAATAGGCTGACCTTTTTGCATGAGGACAGCACCTATGCCATAGCCACAAGCATCAGTCTCTCGTGTAAAAGGCTGTGAGAAGTCAGGTAAGGTGAGGACTGGTGTAGAGCACAATTTATGTTTCAGTTCCTCGAAAGCTGAAGTTTGTTCAGGACCCCAAGAAAAAGAATTTTTCTTCAGCATGTCATGCAAGGGTCTGCATATGATCCCATAATGTCTGACAAACCGCCTATAATATCCAGCCAAGCCCAAAAAGCTTCTAAGCTGAGTAATATTGGTAGGTATAGGCCATTGCTTGACTGCAGAAATTTTTAAAGGATCAGTAGACAATCCATTATGGTTAATGATGTGCCCCAAATAAGATATCTCCTGAACTGCAAACACACACTTGGACTTCTTAGCATACATCTTGTTTTTGAATAGTAAATTCAGGACTTGAGCCAAATGTTGCCTGTGGTCTTCCAAGGTTTTGCTGTAAACCAATATATCATCAAAAAATACCAGAACAAAGTCTCTTAGATGAGGAGCAAAAACTGAGTTCATTAATGATTGGAAGGTTGCAGGAGCGTTTGTGAGACCAAATGGCATGACTAGAAACTCAAAATGGCCAAAATGTGTGCTGAATGCAGTCTTAGGAATGTCAGATGGGTTCATTGGTATTTGGTGAAACCCAGATCTCAAGTCCAATTTAGAGAAGAATCTTGCACCACGCAACTCGTCGAATAGGTCATCAATAACAGGAATGGGGAACTTGTTCTTGACTGTTAGGTCATTGAGCAGCCTATAGTCCACACAAAACCTCCAAGAGCCATCTTTTTTCCGAGCAAGTACAGACGGTGAGGAGTAAGGGCTTTCGCTGGGTTGGATCAAACCCTCATCAAGCATTTTCTTAACCAATTTTTCCACTTCATCTTTCTGAAATTTGGCCATTCTATATGGTTTGATGTTGGGAGGAGAGCTGCCAGGCTTTAGTGGAATGGAATGTGTACAATTCCTGTCAGGAGGAAGTGAGGAAGGTTCAGAAAAGACCTCAGCAAAATGATCCAAGATATCATCAACATCAACATCATTTGATGGTTCTTTAGGCCCCTCAAGTGGCATGTACTTGAGGTGCAGAACATAGCCCATTACTCCTTTAGACAGGAGCTTATCCAATTTTATGGAATTGATTTTGCAGTGATCTCCAGGTTCTGTAAAGTCAGAGAATTTGACTGTCCTTTCATCCTGCAGGGTTATAGACAACGTTCTGGACTTGAGATCCATAGTAATAGGACTATGTTGGTAGATCCAATCACAGCCCAAAATAATGTCATAGCTGTTCAGTTCTAACAGTTGGAAGTCGTTCTTGAACTGATGTTTAGAGACAGTATACTGGCAAGAATGAACAGAAGCACCAGAATTTAATGTTCCCCCACCAGCAACCTTGACTTTCTGTAGTTCAGTATGCTGGATGTTGCAGTTAGCTTTTTGTGCGAAAGATACATTCATAAAGCTGTGGGTACTGCCACTGTCAACCAGAGCAACAGCCCTCTTGCCATTCAGTAACACTTTTAAGCAAAAGGTCGATACAGTCCTAGTGCCATGGACAGCTTGCTTTGAAATCTCCATTAAATGGGGGTCCGTGTTGTAGTGAGGTGTAGAATAATCAGAACATTGACCATGGTCCTGATCTGGTATATGGTCTTCACAGTTCATTTCCTCTTGCTCAGATGTCATAACATGGGCAGCAGTTTGGTTAAACTTGCACTTGAACTTGTGTCTGGGTGTCCAAGGTTCAGTACACTTCCAACAAGCCATAGGATCTTTAGCTTTGATATTGATGTTAGGCAATTTGTCAGGCTTCATTTGGATTTCAGGTTTCCCAGCAGAATGTACATGGACCTGTGGCCTAGAACTAGAAGTAGGCGATGAAAACTTGTTGCTGCTGGAAAATGTGTTAGGCCTCTTGTACATTACATACATCTCTAGTTCCCTTGCAATATTATAAGCTTCACCCAGGGTTGATGGCTTGTGAGGTTTGAGTAGATGCTTGATAGGATCCTTCAATCCTCTCACGAAACACCTGATGTAATAGTCTTCCTGCAGTCCAGGATGTTGGCGCTGCATAGATGCCATTAACTCTTCAAACTTGTCAATGTAAGCCATCACAGTATTGTTCTGGCTAAGAGAATGAAATATTTCCACGATATCAAACATGCCATGTTCTGCAAATCTGTTACACACCAACGACACAAACTGAGTCCACCTAGTTGAGTGTGCTGACATGCGTAAGCCTGACCACCAGTGTTCTGCCTGACCATGGCAATGTAAGGTGGCCATAGAAACCCACATGTCACCAGGAACACAGGCCAACTCAAAGTATTTTTCACACTGTCTGGTCCATCCTGCAGGGTTAGTGCCACTAAACGTAGGAAAGCCAATTTAGGCTTAGAAATTGATAAGGAGAAGGTATTGTCCTGTTGCCTGTGACTCCATCGATCACCATGATTGGGTTGTGGCTGCCTGTTTTCAGTGTGTCTTGCATGGGGTGGAACATAAACATGAGCATGTTTGCGAGAAAAATTGTTCTGATCAAGATGCCTCACAGCAGTAGTGGTATAGACTTGACTGTAGTGCTGACCAGTAGGGCTATCGTTTTTTTGTGTCAAGGATTGGGTGGCCTGTTGAGTTTGTTTTATGGTCTACTTCAATAGCAGCAGCTTTAGGCAATTCAGTGTCATCCACAGTAGTATGAGCAGCAAGGTGAGATGCAGATGCAATGGCTGCAGTGCGAGGTGCAGTGGCAATAGTAACCAAGCCAGATACAGATGCAAAGTTTGATGCAGGCAGTGAGTGATCAACGTCATCAGCAGTAGCTCTAGGAAAGATAGCTTGCAACATAGACTGAATAGACTGTAACTGCCCTTGCATACCAGAGAGGTGAATTTCAACGTTACCCATGCGAGATTTCAAGTCAGCAACATCGTCCTGGACCATATCAATCAGATCCGGACTGACGCCGTCTGCCATGAGATCTTCCACCGCCACCGTATCTTCAGGAAGAGGTACGCCATCACCATTCACCATGGAAGCCGCAGCTGCCGGGTCGACACCTACGCTAGCGCCAGGCGCACGAGATACTGGATGTAGAGTCCGCATCATCTCTTTCCTCTCGGCAAATCGGTTCGGACGAATCCTACCCAATAAGTTCACCGAGGAATCTACCGCCGCCTGGATCGGAAGGCGATTCGTGGAATTTTACGCACGAACTTGTCGCGCAACCCAAAATCGGATCCGATCCCCTCCACTCCGTCACCACCGCGCACACGAAACGAACTCCAAGCACTCGGGATTTTACACGCAGACCTGCTGCGAAACCATAGCTGAGCTCAAATCGGGCGCCAACGAATCCAAGGACCGATGAATCTGATACCAATTTGTAGTGCTCTCTGGCTAATCGAACGAGAAACAGGGAGAATCAAGTCGAAAGTCAGAGATCGAAGAGGCGGAGGAACCGAGGCTGTATTCCTCAAGCCATGGGAAGGTTGAGAATTCTGTTTTGTGTTACAAGTTGATGATGTCTGCCACACGCAACTCACGTGTTATATAGCGGTGCCGGCAACCAAATGACCGAGCACAGTAATTAATCCTATTACAGTTCTGAATTTAACTGAATAGTAAAAGTAAACACGACGGGAGGCGATCCTAGCCGTTGAATAGTCCGGCGCTTATCCAAGGGTCATGACAGCTTGCCCCACCCGCCGGCGTCCCCGCGCCGTGGCGCCGTGCTGCCATGTGGTGAGTGGTGCTAACTGCTAAGCTAACCTAACGAAGTTCTGGAACTATAGGAGGAGCCATGTCGTCCTCGGTCCAGCTAGAAAAGCTTGCAGCATAATCCACTTCGTTGTCAGTCGTCACAGGAGGTTGGGTTATCACGGATGCGGTGTCATGACTGACGGGCTGAAAGCACCCGTAGTTGCTGTTCTAACTCTCCCTTGCTTCCACTCCAATAACCGTTGCCCGTAGCATGACAAAAGTAACAACCGTCTGGTAATATACCGTACACGTACCAAACGACCAAGCATCTGGTTCGGTTTATAGGCACCGCACCACACCCATGTAGGTCAAAGTTTGAGACGTGTTTTAGATAACCGAAGCTTAAACCTGACATATGAACAGTGACATCACGCCCGAGTGGGACCGTGTCATGATTAAAGTACCAGCGCGCCTGCTTCTGGCAATGGCATCGATCATTTTGAAGAAACATTGACCGTAGAGGTAAGTGGTAACTGGTAACCGCCCCGGTTTTGTCAATCCCGTTCCAAATCCTGGTCAAATCCAGCAATTAATTAAATTTCTAATAATCCCATTCGTAATCTCCTCTTCCTCCTGCGTCTCCAAGCTGCTACGCGCTTCAAACTCTGCACCGGTTCAAGGCCCCTGACGTCAGAGGTGTTCGACGACGACTAGCTGCGCTCCGACCGGCCAAGCACGGCGCGGCCGCCGGGCGTGGCCATGGGCGCCGCGGCCTTCGACTTCGAGTACAAGAGGTGAAGTACACACACCATGCTCCCCCTGCTCCGAATCGAATCCATGCAGGAGTCAAACGCGGCCGGGCGCGCGCGCGCGACATCGTCGTGCCGCGCGCCACGTGCTCCGCGCTCTCGCGCCGATGCAAAATGAGTTTTTTTCCCCACCTCTCCGTCCTCCTCCCGTTCCCCGATCTGCGCTGCCGCTTCTTCTTCTATTCCTCTTCGTCGCCTTCGCGCCTGGGCATCCCCCTCCTCGGGCGCCGCGGCCGCGCGGGGTGCAATTAACGCCAGGGCCGCGACTCCACCCGATCTTGCCGCGATCCGTTGCAATCCCTGATTCCCTTTTCCAGAATCTCCCTCCCATTTCCATGTGCGCGGATCTCGGGCCGCGGGCTAGGGTTTATGGCTTTGGTCAATCCATGGCGTGCGGTGCCGAGGTCGCCCTGTCGCTTCTTCTTTAATGCACGCTGATCCCCATGGACGCCGACACCCGGTAAAAACCCGCAAAAGGAGCCTCCTTTGCCCGCTTTGCCTCACCCTTCTCCTCTTTCTCCCGTCTCCTGTTTTGTTCCTTGTTTTGCTATTGTCTGTAGTAGTTCGGGTTAGCGTTGGGCAAATGCCGTGGCTGGGGTTGCATCGGGACGTTGTTGTTGATGGTGCTGAGGTTTGGCGCAGGGACGCGTATGGATTCGCGGTGCGGCCGCAGCATCTGCAGCGTTTCCGCGAGTACGCCAAAATTTACAAGGTAACTTTGCCTAAGAGAAAATGTTGTGTTCTTCTTTTTTATGGGCAAGTCTTGATGTTTTTGGACGGTTGTTTGTTAGGAAGAGGAGGAGGAGAGGGCGCACGTATGGAGGGACTTCTTGGACAGGTTGGCTGAGTCTGAGGATGTGCCCAGCACGCCCAACCTTTCACAATCTGATGACAATGCTGGCGCCGGAAATGATGATGGAGGGGCTCGAAAGGGAGAGAAAAATGGCAGTGGAACAAATAATGATCAAGAAGAAGAGAAGGAAGAAGCTGAGAATGCACAAGATAACAACAAATTGGAAGGCCCGGAAGATGCTGGTGACGAATCACGAGCAACAAATGCTGAGGCTGAAGATCTGAAAGATGGAACTGATAATATATACAATCTGAAAGAGGAGACTAGTAGAAACTCTACAGAAACAATCAAAGCCCCAGAGGACTTAAAGGAAGTGAATGAGGCCTCTGAAGAAATAAAAGATGTAAGTGGAGACTCTGAGGAATCAGGAGAAGTATATAATTACAACCTGGAAAAGCTGGTAGAACTGTCATTGGATAAGGGATTGTTGGATGAACTGAAGCCCATAAAAGTTGAGTCCCAGAGGCGGGTGCGGGCAGCGCTTCGTATTATTGAGAAAATGATGAGTTCTCGGGTGGCAAAGAGAGATAATTGCACAAATGATATTCATGGAAAGGGTGCAACACAGCTTGCTTCCATTGAAGAGGAAGGAAAGACCATGGAAACAAATCATGAAGGGGATCCAGCTGAGGAGTATTGTTTTGCTGAGAAGGTGGAGCATGATCAAGAGATACCTGGTGGTTCAACAAGTACTGCTTTGGAGGGAGGTGGTGGTGGGCCTTATTTTCCTTGGAGGGAGGAGCTGGAGAGCTTGGTTCGTGGAGGTGTGCCAATGGCTCTTAGAGGAGAGGTGTAACTGCAAAGCAGATTTGCAACTTGCTGTTGTCTGCCTTGCATGACATTTGATGCCTTTACACTAACTTATGGTTAACTTCCTGTAGATATGGCAAGCATTTGTGGGTGTTGGAACTCGGAAAATTCCTGGGTACTACAAGAAATTGCTCGATGAAGGGACTGCGAAACCCGATGAAAAAGACCTCGAGGATGCGGTGCTGATGGAACAGACAAGTGCACCAAAAAAGCTTCCAAAGACCGAGAAGTGGAAAGGACAGATAGAGAAGGTTGTTCTCTGAAACAGTTTGAGCTGAGAGGAAGTGGCATGGTTAACAAGCTCTGGTGTTTCTATACACTTGATTTGTCTGTTGTCATTACAGGATCTGCCACGAACATTTCCAGGACATCCTGCGTTAGATGAGGACGGGAGAAATGCTTTGAGGCGGTTATTAACAGCGTATGCAAGGCATAATCCATCAGTTGGGTATTGCCAGGTAAATCAACGCCCATTGTAGAATTGAATTTTGTCTAGCTTCTTGTAAGCTTAAGTGTTACATTCCACTAAAGAAGCATACTTCTCTATCATTAATCCTCATGAGCATTTGAGTAAAATTGTAAATTTTTTATCTGCTACAAGTGATCTGTGATGGGCTATGAGAAGTCATCTTTGCAATAATTAGTCCTGAATGATCCATTAGATACATAGTAAGTCATCACTTTCTAATAATTTCCTGAACTTCTGGTTGTTAAAATTAGTTTTTGGGCATTATACATAGGTTAACCAATGAAAAGATTTACAAAAAGGTAAAACCAGTTAAGTCCATGTCAACATACTCAATTTGATAGCTAGCTCTGCCACAAATGTAAGATGCAGTCTAGTGTTACACATCTTTTGCTTTCCACGTGCTTCACACTATCAGTCCGGTTTCTGAAGCAACTACTATAACCAAGTACCTTTTTATCTTATTTCTCTTTCTGTCTCTCGCAGGCCATGAACTTTTTTGCTGGTTTGTTTTTGTTGTTCATGCCTGAAGAAAATGCATTTTGGTATGCCAAAATTATATGCTCCTTTATCTAAAAAAGATAGTCAGTGGCCTTTTTGTAGTGCATGACTGCATGTTGTCTCCACTGTCACTCTCTTTTTGATTTTTCAGGGCATTAGTAGGAGTTATTGATGATTACTTTGATGGTTACTACACTGAAGAAATGATTGAATCTCAGGTACTGTCGATTATGTGAATCATGATGCATGAATTGTTTCCTTGGAACATTTGGATTACCGCGCTGCTTAATTCACAGGTTGACCAGCTCGTTCTTGAGGAGGTAGTACGAGAAAGATTCCCTAAACTGGGTATGCATTCCAATTATGTGACCTATATTCCACTTTGTTACATTCTCAGTATACCAAAAAAAGTCAATACAAATGGTTTGTATGCTTATTTTCAAGTTCTTTTGAAGGCATATTGTATCAACGTGTCTACACTTAAACTTTCTGCCGTTGAAGGAGTTTTCTTATGTTTATCACATGGCGCTTACAGTCAGTTATAAATCTCTGCAGCCAAACATATGGATTTCTTGGGAGTTCAGGTGGCGTGGGTGACTGGACCATGGTTTCTTTCAATTTTCATCAATATGCTTCCATGGGAAAGTGGTCAGGTTTTACAAAGTAGCTTGGTGCTTTCATTATGATGCCTGCTGTACAAATATTTTCTGTAGTTCACTGCTTCGCTGTACGATTAGATTATTTCCCGTATAGCTGACTAACCTTTTATCTTATACTATTAATGTTTTAAAATCTTGCATATCCTATATACCTGGCATGTGTTCCAACAAACAATATTTGATCTTACATCTCCTCTCTTTCAGTCCTTCGTGTTTGGGATGTTATCCTTTTTGAAGGAAATCGTGCTATGCTGTTCCGGACGACACTTGCTTTGTTGGATTTATATGGTATTATCTCTCCTTTGATGTTAGCTATTTTAATTGATGTCCAATAATATTTATATCCTCTTGTTCATCCCTTTTATAACCAATTTTTGATGTGACATTATTGTAGTAATATGTTAATTTGTAGGACCTGCACTGGTGACCACAAAAGATGCTGGAGATGTAATTACGTTACTGCAGTCTCTTGCTGGCTCTACTTTTGACAGCAGCCAGCTAGTATTGACAGCTTGCATGGGCTTTCAATCAGTCAGAGAAATTGGACTGCAAGAGTTAAGGAAAAAGCACAGGCCTGAAATCGTAAATGCAATGGAGGAAAGATCAAAAGATCGTAGTTCTTGGAAAGACAAGAAAGGCTTGGCAACCAAATTATATAGCTTTAAACATGATCCGTCATCTGTGTGCCCACAAGTTAATTCCAAGGAAGGACCAGATGGTTTGCAAGTTAACGGGGAGACAGGATCAACAAATCTTGAGACCTACCTTAGTACCAGTTCGGCACTAGAGAATGATTTGGATCAGGGTGTTGATCTTCAAGATCAGGTAAGAACTCTTGACACTAATCATCTTCTAGATGTGCTTATGTTCCATAAAACAAATATAAAATATTGTGCTAAATGCCTTAATATTTGTGGTCAGATATGGTTTAAGCTGATGGTTAAATCTGGTGATTCGTAATGGATCCATGTCAATGTCATGACAATTTTTTCCTTTTTACTGGACTGAATGGTTCCTTTTTTTTTAATGTTTTCCCTCTTGGAATAGTACATATTTTAGATGTTACCGACCAATTATGTAATTGTTATGCTTACATGATGAATTCAACACACGTGCAATATTCATACAGATAACATGGCTAAAGGTTGAACTTTGCAAGCTGCTTGAAGAGAAAAGATCAGCCGATCTCAGGTTGGATTGTTTTTTATTTGCTGCCTCTGTATGAGCTACAACTACCAATTTAGCAACTAATGCTCAGTTTAACTATTCAGTTCTGGATACAAAATGTAAATAGTATTAAGAGGGCGTCTGAGTGACTAAATTCAGCATTATTCCTGCTCTTTTGTTTCATGACGCGTCTTGTTAAAGTTATTTTATCCATTAAGCTAATATTTCTTTACTTATCAGAGGTGAGGAGTTGGAAACTGCTTTAATGGAGATGGTCAAACAGGACAATAGACGAACGTTGAGTGCTAAGGTATGATGGTATCTGGAAGCAGCTTTTGTTCCTCTCAATAGATGGTTTTGTGATAGCTGAATATCCTTATATTGGTATATGATTTGGAATTCGCTCTGAATAAAACAGACCCCTTGAGATTTTCCATATGATAAATTCCTCTTAGCCCTTGATCATCCTTCTTGGTCAAATCTTTTTCTTTATGCATTCTTGACTTAGAAAAAACTCAGGTTGAGAAATTGGAGGCAGAGGTATCTGAACTGCGAAAGGTTTTTGCAGAGAAGCAAGAGCAAGAGCAAGCAATGCTTCAGGTATTATCTTACTGCTTACATTCTGTACCTACAATTTGTCAGTTCTGAAAGCATCATATTACATGACCCTCTCTAGTCCATTGGACCATCTGGCTAGCTAATAATATGCACATATTTACTTGCCTGTACAGATCTTGTTAAGAATGGAGCAAGAACAGAAAGTGACAGAAGATGCCCGCATAGCCGCTGAGCGAGATGCCGCTGAACAAAAATATGCTGCTCATGTGCTTCAGGTTAATTCTTCGAGGAACTTTTTGCGAGTGGTCTTCTGAAAGTGCTAGTACATTCTTACTGACAATTTTTGTTATGTCAGAAGGCAGATGCATAAATTTTTCATATCTTTTGAATGCAGGAGAAGTATGAAGCAGCAATGACAGCACTTTCACAAATGGAAAAGAGAGCTGTAATGGCAGAAACAATGCTGGAGGCTACAAAGCAATATCAGGCTGGGCAGGTTAAAGCCAACCAATCTTTCACTTCCAGGTACATTGAACTTCCAACTTCCACCAATTACTGGCCAGGCATGACTGATTGGCTTTTTGGTGCATGTGTCTCACCGCTATTACTTCTGTTGGTTACTTTCCGTCTCCCATTATTTTTTATTTTATTTGCTCTAGTAGATATAGACTTGTTTTGGATACTAATCATATTTGGTTGATATTCTTGATACTACTACTGTTTTTTGAACTTTGAATAATATGTTCATTTGGTAATATTTCCTTTACTTGGTATGTCTGTAGTTCACCACGTGCAGACATTGCCCTAGGAAAGACGAATCAAGAGCCAAACCAAGATGCACCTAACAAGAGAATGGGGCTCCTTTCTAGGGGACTTGGATGGCTAGACAAGAGCAAGGTGCGTTCATAAGTTTGCCATAATAACTGAGTCAATGACATATGGTACTTGGACCCTCTTACCATAGTAATTTCAATATTTTTTTTTGGTTATGGCTATGCTGTCAATTTTCCTAAAATATTTAATGTGTTGGAATTCATATTGGAAACATAAAAGAAGGAACATCACGTGTCATTTTAAGAACAGTTGCACACAATTATTCTGCATATTCATGAACAGTTACACATTATTGGAGTTCATGTGATGATGATTCATTATTTTGAACTTCGTTTTGCAGGGAAGGCAGAATTCCACTGAAACAGCTGAAGGCAGCTAAATTCAAGACTTGTTTAGATCCAGGAGAAATTTGGAGCTCCTAACAAGATCTTGGTTTTCATTAATGACCGGACCGCCTGATTGCCAGAACAATGTGCTCAAACCAGCATTGATGTTTTGCCTTCAAGGCAAGAAGATTCAGCTGGCGTTTTCCATGAAGTTTTGCAGGAAGTGTAATCTGTATCATACTGAGTTCAATTGTCATATAATATCTCTTGGTAGTTCAGGAAACTTGTCGTAAGGCATCCGTGTAAATTTTCTTCCTATACTTTCATTGAGATTGCCAATAGTTAGTGTTCCCACACACATGATGGAAAAGAAAACCTATGGTAGATTAGTTCACAACAACAGTGGGTGGTACTGGAAAGGAGCCAGTTTTAGTCCTCTTCGGAATGGGTTGTCAAGACAGAACCAATGTAAAGAAATGAAAGTTGTGTATGTTCTGTTGATACGAGGTGACTTGCAAAATATTCTTGACATATTTTATAGTACTAAAAATGAATGATAATTGTATCGTATGTTCAGGCACCCTGGAATTGTCAGGTTCCTCGCATTGTTATTCACTAGAATGATTCCCCGCGCGTTGCCGCGGGATTTTAGGAACAATGTTAAACCATTGAGTAAAAGAAGAGATGATGAAGTAGACTATTTTTTTAATTGAGTATATAATAGTTCATGAGCAATATGTATGAAATGAGAATATAACCAACATGAAATGGCTGACAGGAGGAAGTTAGCAGGGAAAATTACGCTTGACTTCAGTGGATAAAAGAACGGACACACTTCACCAATAGAGTGCAAATTAATTACGTTCCACATAAATTTCTTACATAAATAAAGTATAACTGAAACAATTAAGTGACATAACTTTGATTCTATTTGTGGAGTCCACTTCAAATAAATAGGCTTGTAAATATGGTTATCTTCTCTTCTATGTAGTCAATGTCCAACGAGAATGTAATATTCAGCAGTGACAGCAAGGAAAAGAGTTTTTTGTACTTGCACGTTGTGTAGATGAATCTTAAGCAACATGGTCTGTTGCTATTTATTATGAAATAACTTAATGCATTTAGTTGTTTTTAATAAATAGAAATTTTAAAGGGTGAAATTAAGAGAGCAGTCAAATGAAACCTTTTCTTACATTGAAATGAACCATCAATCTAGTATCTCTGCAATTTTGCACCAGCTCCCCATTTCATCTGGACTCTTGAACACTGTGTAGCATTGTTCGGTGATTTGCATGGCAAACAATAGAACACTAAAGAGAAATAAGTTTGTAAATAACCTATTAATTAATAGAACTAATAAATGAAATAATTAAGAAAATACTGGAGGGGGCTATCCCAACATGGAGCCACCTACTGATCGTTTCAGACATTCAAGAAAAGAGCTAGTACCGAATGATTTTGGAAGATTGCCTCTTGATTATAGTTACAATCCTGAAATTCGAAAATAACAAAAGGACAGAACGTATTAATCAGCTATGCTAAAATCAGCTTAGTATCTATCTAACAACAGAAGAATAAAGAGGCGATGTAAATCAAAACAAAGCAACAGGAGAGGATACTGCCAACAAAATTAACTTTCTGCCGTTTGCCGGTTGGCTCAGGCTAGCAGATTGAAGTGAGCAAAACATGCGATGTTGTGAAACAAAAAATGGTACAAAAGAAAACAATATTGTAGGTGTGGTACGCTGTGAAATAAATAATCACAATTACTGATAAACATGATAGATATGCTACACTGAGACTACATGAACAGTGTGAGGAAAACTGAATATTTTAAGAGTAATAGATAACTAATGAATAAAGGAAAGAGTTTTGGTGCTTTTTTTGCTACCTGAATGAACGGAGAAGGCCTGACTATATCAGCAGACGTCCATATACATGAATATGACCACATCAGACAGGTGGAGTGCATAAAAAGGGCAAGAAAAGAAACAGGGTTAGTACATAAAAGAATGAAAAAATTTAGGAGCTGAAGAACCTTTTGATTTCTAGAACTAACAGAAATGAGGCCTATAGTATGGCTATATCAACGGAGGTCCATTTGCATGAATATAAACACCTACAGAAATGGTTTAAGAAGGATGTTATAAGGGGCAATTCATTGAGCAACTTGAGTGCATAAAACAAAAGTCAAGTATGATTCAGCATAGGGAAATTTCGAAAAGGACCAACCTGAGCGAATGGGTAATGAAATCAAACTTGTTTAAGACAGGCAATGGCCAGCTTATGTTCTATGGCAGTCGCATACGGTAGCATCGAGAGGTAGAAGTTCAAGAACAGAGGCACGATGTATCGTCATCACGCTGCTTGGTTTTCCTGCCCGGCCGGCACTACCGTTGCCCGGCACGGAGTCGCCGTCCGTCGTCATGCCTTGATCGTGACTCATGGAGCCACCGTCGGTATTGCCGCCAAGCTGGCGAGGACGCCGTCATGCCTCGATCATTGTCGAGGTCGCGCACACTGGCTTGAGCTGTAACGAAAGTGAGTGAGAGAGAAGACGTATGGGGTTATCCCTGGTTTGGATCTTGAGGGCGTTGCCGATTGATGCCATTAATTACCGCAATTAAACAGAGAAAGAGGAAGGCGATGGAGGAGGCAAACAATTGATTGGTAGTAGGGAGTAATGGTGGCAGTTACAATTTGTGGAGGTGCAGTCAGTTGCTGAAGCAAAGAAGGTGCGAGCAGAGGAGGAAGGCAGCTGCGGGAGGAAGGAGACGATGAGTAAGAGCGGACAGGATAAAAAGGCTGATGACATCGGACGGTCTAAATAAAAGGGATGACGTGGCACGCTGTGGTTGCAGCTTTATAGCAATTAGTGATAGTTAGTAGGTTGCATCTATATAAGATATATAGATAACAACTTAGGTAAAAGCACTTCACCTTTCCCTCATAAGTGAGTTCGTTAATACTGCCCGTACTAGTTTGCCGGCGCACTAGTTTGCACAACCAATGCAGACTCTGAAAATGACGATTATGTCACACGTAAATAAATGCAACTGCCTAACATAACGTTTTAAGTCAATACCAGATGGAATGGAAGTGCCACTCCATCTGGGAGGAATTTCAGCCAAAAAGATGTAGACTAAATCGATATCCTTTGGACACAATCTGAACCAAATCGTTTCATGTAGAACATACTAAAGAAAGAGAAATATATATAGCATCAAGCCATCAACATATAAGGAAAGGGAAACAAGCCATCTCCACCGATCTGTACGCAGCCTCATCGTCATGCAAAAACGTCTGGAAATACTATGGAGCTCTATGTCGCAGGCAAACAACGTCTGATAGTCTCCAGCCACAAACACAACAAGAGTAACGCCGACTACCCTCTGTCTATGAACAAAATAGTTCAATATGTGCTTTCCCGAAATCCAACCATATCATTTGAAGTTTTGAACAGGCACTAAGACCTGTTCAATATGTACTTTCCCGCAATTCAGCCATATCATTTGAAGTTTTGAACAGAACCGCACCTAACGCTTCGCTGCTCAGCTTCCCTGTTACTGATCCTGGGCTTGGTTCCCATCAGAGCCAGTTCTAGCTGGTGTGCTGGGAACATCCGATTGTCTTCAGGAGAACTGCTTCATATGTTTGGATGTCATCTTTGAGATTATTTTGAGAGCGAAAACAACCTCTGCCATGGGCGGTCTTTTGCTTGGTGTTTCACTCACGCAGAGTGCAGCAACAAGAAGGGCTCGGTACAATGAGGTCGCGTGGTACTGACCCTGCAGTGTCGGGTCTGCCAAGCTGGCAAAATCCTTTCGTTTGATCAGGTTAACGGCCTGAAATTGTACAGCAATAAAAAAAGGTCAAAACGACACTAGAGGTATACCTCAGCATGCATGTAAGAAGCTTGAAAGTAATTAGCATATTAAGTTGTTTTATGTTTTAGAGAAGAGTGCTGATGTGTCAATGTTTATTAGCATTTAAAGAATTCGGCCAAGGAATAGGCTGAACTTGGGAGCAAAATTAACCATAGTCCTAAGCAAGAATTTCAAAATATCCTTTGCGAATAATGATTCCGAGAATTTCAAAAAGGTCCATTCTAGAAATTTTCCATAATGTAGCACTAGAAAACAGATGAAGAGCATCAAGATAGGATGACATCATTCTTCCTAAGCAGACTTATTAGTTATTACTACTGGCGTTGAGGACATAAGCAATTAAAAGAAATCACATTTTTTAATTAAAAAATATGGCAATGGCTTACCCATACAGCAAGATTTTGTTCAGGTGCAGGGAGTTTTTCATCTTTAGCCTTTCTTCCTGTGAGAACCTCCAACATAACAACACCAAAGCTGTAAATATCTGACTTCAAAGTCAATTTCCCACTCAGCAAATACTCTGGCGCACAATATCCAGCTGTACCCATAACTCTAGTTGAAATATGAGTATCGTCACCAGTTGGACCTAGCTTTGCCAAGCCGAAGTCAGACAGCTTTGGGTGATACCCCTCTCCAAGCAAAATGTTTCCACATTTCACGTCACGATTAATGACAGGAGGGTTAGCCTTGTCATGCAAGTGCTCGAGACCTTCAGCGGTACCAAGAAGAATTTTTATTCTCGTACTCCAGTCAAGAGGCTGCTTATCAGGGGGAAGATCTGCACAAGCCAAGATCCAATTCGTATTATAACCAGATTATAATAAATATAGCAGAAAAAAGAGGAAATAAACATGGTAGTTTGTCAGCATACCATGGATATGATTGAACAGGGAACCTAAAGGCATATACTCATAAACTAAAAGCCTCTGACCACGATCAGCACAACATCCAAGAAGCTTTACAAGGTTTGGGTGGTGTAACTTGCCCAATATCAGAACTTCAGTAAGGAATTCTTTGTCCCCTTGACTTCCCTGGAGATTAAGACTCTTTATAGCCACCTCCTGTCCAGGAGTCCTTTCGAGAATTAGAGTAGCACACAAGCAAAAGAAAGCCAACACACAATTGCTCACCAGTGATTTCCATGATAAAGAAAGTATAGCATTAATTGACATTAATATATAAATCAAGGAAAAATCTACAGAAACCCTTTCTTTCGCGGACCCCTCCATCACAGTTAAGATAACTCTAGTTCGTTCAAATAACACATTAGCAGTAAGATACCATCGATTAGCCATAGTAATGATCTATAGTCGGCAATATACCACGGAACAAAACCACTACAGAAATTCTGATCATTTCCTGTATACGCCGCTTCAATCATACTAATACCATTTTAGTTCATTTAGTAACAGATAAGGAATAAAATATCATAGGTTGACCTAGTGCCAACATAATTCAGCAATAAAACAAGGATATCAAACAGCAATCCTTTGTTACCACAATGCTTCATAGTTAAGATCACCCACGTTCAATTATATCATGCACTAGGATGTGGTTTTAGTACACAAAAACATAACCGGGACCCTTAAATTGGACAGAAGCATATGCACCCACCTGATTGTTGCTATCAAGAAATCCCTTATACACCGGACCAAACCCGCCTTCTCCGAGGAACAAATCTGCTCTGAATCCGTCTGTCGCAGAATACAGCTCTTCATAGGTCATTACCTTGCAACGAATGTGCTTCTCAGGACCCTGGTTTGAGATGAGCTTAGCATGTGCAGCCTCCTCCATGACCTCTGATTTTGCCACATCTATACAAATAACCAAAAAGGGATGCAGCATCAGATATATAAAACTGTGCATAGGCGATTACATATCAGTGAACGGGCTTCTCCTGACCATGGTTAGAGATGAGCTCAGCATGGGTAGCCTCCTCTGTGACCTCTGATTCTGCCATCTCTGTACACAAATAACAAAAAACGGGCGCAATATCAGATACACAAATGCTTGCCAGATATAAACATACGTGGGAAAACCACACTACTATTAATCGACACAAATGAAAAGAGAAAACCAAATTATTCCAATTATGCAACAAGATAAACGATTCCCTGAAAGAAAAAACAAAGCTAATTTACTGAAACAACCCTTGAAATGCGATGGCCCCCTTTTATGAAAGAGAAACGAACGCATAACTCGTGATTAATCCCGTCATCTCAACTCTGAACAACAGTGCAGCGAAAATTTAAAGAGGAATTAAGCACCAAAACGCCGAAGAACCTCCAAACGTAGATCGTGTTCGATTTCAGCACCCAGACCCAGCCTTAATTTCTTCCTGAAATCAATGTACTCGGCTTGGTGTCTTGCTCATCTAGCAATTGACGCAGAATTCCGAAGAAAAAACAGCGCAAAAGACTAAATCAATCACGCGGAAGATAGCAAAGCATCCCGTTTCTTGATGCTAATCGCCGCACCCTTCAACAACAGAACAAGCAAATAATCACCAATGCCCATTGATGATCGCATAACATTCCAAACAAAAGGACCAAAACCCACGTACTCGGTAAGTTCGATCGTCTGCACAAAACCAAGAAACGTTTCTGTGATACGCCAGACAATCAAAGATCACCAAGAACCGAGGCGCAAGAGCCAAGAACCCTACCAAAACCCATAAACTCCGGGGCCCGGGCCGAATCTGATCAACCCCACCAAAAACAGGAAACTGCTCCGTTCTATGGGATTGTCAAACTAGGCAACCGCGCAAATCGAAGCAAAGCTCGAACATAAGAAACGCCCAAGAATCCGACCCGCATTTCCGGGAGGAGAAGCAAGGACGGAGGGAGAAGCAGAAGCATGCGTATCACCTGAGGCGGCAGGCACGGCAGCGTCGGTAGGTGCGACCTGCGACGTCTCCGTGGGCTCCTTCCTCCCGCTTTCGCTCCCGTCGCCCTCCGCCGAGAAGCAGGACCCCATGGGCGCCGCCTCGTGACTCGTGAGGTGGGCAAGCGCGAGCGCGAACCAGGAGGGGAAAAAGGAGACTGGCGGAGCGCACGACGAGAGAACGAGACAGGGACAGGGCAGAAGAGACCGAATGTGGAATTTGTTCGGAAGAAGTTGTAGGAGTACTTCGGAAGAAGGCCCGATACTCGTTGTCTGCGTGACACATGAGCAAGCATAAGCATGGCTTGTATAGTCTCGTGAGAGCCTTAAGTTGATTGAATAAATCATTTTTTAATAATATAAGACTTATTATTAGACTACTAACTTTTAAACGTAGGCGTATTTGGTTGTTAGCCACAAGTAGCCATGATCAATACCAAAGGTGTGGTGTCAGTTTTGACGCCACCCTCGTCACGTAAATTTATGAAGAAAAAACATGGCCTCTGCCGTTTCTGTCCGCAACCAAACGTTGCCGCTGATTCAGCTTGGGCACATAGATTGTGGGCTGTGGCATTGTGATTGTAGCAGCCACTCACGTATAGTGTTACTATACCAAAAGTATATATAGCAGACAAT
The DNA here is from genome assembly GCA_000970635.1 of Eragrostis tef. Lineage (NCBI taxonomy): Eukaryota > Viridiplantae > Streptophyta > Magnoliopsida > Poales > Poaceae > Eragrostis > Eragrostis tef. The sequence continues at coordinate 49,994 of LAPY01001314.1, forward strand.
AATATCAAGTGAGCATGTTTTCATAGTTTTTTGAGAAATATATATTGCCCGAATCATTGTTCGCCATCAGGGAAGATTGAGGTTGAGTCTCGGAAGGAGAAAGGAGAACTAGCACAGTCTGGTTAAAGAAACAAAAGGGAAACGAGCCAAATTGTTCATTTATATTTTCTAAACCAAACTAAATCACTTTCTATCCGAATGTTGAATATGCTTTCCACACAAATAAAATCCTAATGCAACTAAGCAAGTAAGAATACAACAAAAAAATATTATAAAACTTAAATTATTTAATTTATCTGTTGCAATGCGCAGACAAATTTATAGTAGAATTAAATGCGTATCACTGCTACGAGCCGACGCTTAGAAAAATATATAATTAAAGCAACTATATTCATAGGAGGATGCCACTTTAATAAAAACACAGTACAATTAGGCTCATTCACTTGTAAAATGTTGAGAGAAGAAACATTGTGAAGTACATTCTATTTGAACAAAATTCTTGTTCCATTAAACTTATTGCTTAGCTAAGCGTTGACAATCAGAAATTGAACAAGTTTGGCATGTGAGTCCAACCACACGTAGACTCTTGACCACATTCGACTCCAAACCTAGCATATACATGTGGTAGCCCTATTACATTTACGAAAACAAAGAAAATACAAGAGCTGAAAGAAAATCCACATATTAACTTGGAAATAATGTTTTCATTATATGATCAATCCATAGAATCACCTCAAGAGCATTGATAGGAATGGCACACAATCCGATCCAAACACGTACTCCATTCCAAGATCAGCAACGTCAGCATGAATACTTCGCCTCCTCGACATATCGAATTTAGCAACGGCTAAAACGAATGTGCTCGGCGTATGCTCAAAGTTCCAAGCCATGCACGAGAGTCCTCCGCAAAGGAGGTCAGGAGAAAGAGAAGCAGTCAAACTCGCGGTGGCAGTGCTCGGACCTCTGAGGCGGAGGCTCTGTTTGAAACACTAAAGATAGTTCAGCTAATTGTTAGCTATCACTTTCACTAACAACTATTCAATTAAGTCCTCAAACTAGCTAACACTAGCTAATAGGTGGTTAAAAATCAGCTAATAATTAAAGATTTCAAATACCTCTAACTAATAATTAGCTAGCTAATAGCTAATATCTAATATTAGCTAGCTAACAATTAGCTCTAAAAGTTTCAAACAGGACCGAAAATGGGGCTGGCAAAGTCGAGACATTTTCAGGTCAAATTCCAAACCGGGAGGGTGAGATTCAAGTGGAGAACAAGGGCCTGCAAGTGGGTCCCGCTGTATGAGGGTGAGAGATTCAAGTGGGACAGGAGAACACATCAAATGTTACCATTAGGTTAGGTGTTACCGTATTATCAATCACGGTAGCACCTAATCCGGTGCATCTAAAATTGTAAAAATATATATATAGATAGTTTTTACAACAATCTACTAACATGCAAATTTTAAGGTACAATTGAAGCTTGTACAATGAGATAAAAGAAGAGAAATCAGCATATGAATAATAACAGGTTGCGGAGAGGAACAGTTACAACCCATACTATTCACAGTCTGATTTCTCTTTTTTGTATCTCATTAGTCAAATTTTACATGATAATAAATCTTTATATGCTCTATCCATTTATATTTTTGTTCGAATTTTAAGTGCACTCTATGAGGTATTACCGTGATTAGGAACACGGGTAACACCCTAAGGTGGAACAGTCAAGCGGCCGGCGGGGCAATTGTTTCGTAACGGGTTCGGAAATCCTTCGTAAGTGTAGGGTACTTCCACAAAATTCTTCCCAAAAGTAAAGGTCCTTTCTCGAAATCCCTAAGCCGCGGCGGCCGCCGGTCCCCCTCTCCCGTGGAGGCCATGGAGGAGTACGGCGCGGGAGACCTCCTTAGAGAGGCGATAAGCTCCGGGGCGCGGGTAGTGGTGGTGGAGGACTGCGTGGAGGCTCCCGCGGCCTTCGTTCTCCACCTCCTCCTTAAGCGCGTGTTCGCCGCCGGTGGCGCAGCAGCCCTCCTCGCCCTCTCGCAGCCCTTTTCCCACTACGACCGCGTCCTTCGCAAGATGGTAAGCGCCGCTGTTTCGCTGTGCTGTCCAGCATGCTTAGCTTAGATTTCCAACTGCCTGTGATAGTCTCTCTATAAAAACTAGATTTTCATATCTTGTGCTCTTAACCACTTACTAAATCAATTATTCCAGGAACTTATAATTTTTTCGGCGATGTCACAATGAGTTTTTTTTTGCGATTGTCACAATGAGTATTGATTAACTAAGACCTAGAAACGACCCAAATTGTCAGAATCAAATAATTTGGCTGTTAGAGAATGGGTCTCTGAGCTCTTGTTAGTATGCTAATGTTGAGATGTCTTAGTATTACACAAACCTTCGAAAGTTAAAACTATTGCGTATGATGTATGCTATATGTATAGATGATCTTCGTCGATGGAATGGCTTTCATAGTTATGAGAAGGTTGTTTCTTGGTGTTAATGGCTGCTACATTTCTGCCATCTTAAATTGTGCACTAGTACTTTGTTCAAACCCAGTGCTGTCCTCTGTAATTTCCAGTTAATGGCATCTGCTCTGTTAATGCGCTAGCAGCACTAGCTCATGCAAATTAGAGACACCATATTTAGAGAACCGGTAGTGCAGAAGCAGGATGGTATTCTGTTTGTAAAACTCAAAAAAGTGCATAAATATTAAATATCTTATTGGCTCATTGGATGTTGGGTCAACTGCGTGATGTTAGTTCCCTGATTCTTTCATTGCAATACTCATGCTGGATTCATGTGCTATTTGAAGGATACTGCACTTTGTGATTCTTTTTCTTCTGGAATTTATCAGGGCTGCAACCTTTCTCTTCATAGGAGGAGCGAGAGGCTTCATTTCTTTGAATTGCAAGCTTTCCCAGGCAAGCAGTGGCTTGAGTATCGTTTGGAGAAACTGTTGTGTCATTACTATTTTGTGAAACACCATTTTGTTTGCTTCTTCGCTGCAGGTGGGGCAAAGGAATCTACCATTTCCGACAGTTTCATTCGGCTGTATGGTCAAATTCAGAGAGTGGTGGAGGCAAACTGGACAGGAGAAAATGCAGGAAAGTTCACCATCGTGATAGATGACTTCTCACTCTTGGAGGTTGCTGCCCATGGTTCCCTAAATGATGTGCTGGACTTCTTGCATTATTGTATCACGCTCACATCTGAGATGGTATAAGATTGATCAATCAACATGGCCATTATAATTGCTAACTTTTGCTTTGTGCTCATCTCTTTCAAATTTTATTTTCTTGACAGAATTGCTCACTGGTGATCCTTATTCACGAGGATATATATGCAAGTGAGGAAAACATGGGCCTTCTGGTACATTTGCGCCACATTGCAGATCTTGTAATTAAAGCAGCACCTCTGAACACTGGTTTGGCTGCTGATGTCCATGGACAGGTTAGCCACTTGATCCTGTTCTCATGAGAGATGGCATAATTGGTTTCATGAGCTGGTATTTTGATAAGCTTGTATATGCCACTCTTATTCTTGGAAACCTTGAGTCCTTGACTTGGCCCTGATCTAATGATTGTTCCCTACAGCTGTCAGTTGTTAACAAAGGTATTCTCGAAGAGCGTAGGTCGAAGGCGCAAAAAGTTTGGAACTTCCATTTTAAAGTGAAGGAAAACGGCGCTGAATTCTTCTATCCTGGGAGCAGACATTAGGATATATGGTGGCGCTTGGTGAAACAACTTTTATGTACTTTGCTGCAAGTTACTGTCACAATCTCATGGATGGTACGGCATGTTGTACTATAAATACCGAACTGTGTACAAATTTGATTCTGTTCAGGACATAAGGACTTAGGAAGGATCCAGTAGAGCTTCTTTGGTGACCTGATTACGTCAGCAAACTATGCAGTCACCTTATTATCAAACCACAAGCCAATATATTACTCCACTGAAAACGACATTGAAACGAATGGTTGAATCACAATGATGCCAACTAGATCTAGAGATTTGGCATGCATCCGTTAATGTTGTCCCTGCTAGTTTGCTCCTCCTTAAGACTCTTGACGAAGCATATCCGTCCAAGAGAACTGAAGATCGCAAACCATCACGACATTAACATAGTACAGCCGACATCCATTACACAGCTGACTCCAGAAAAACAATCAGAGAATAATAATAGCCGGAGTTCTTATTTACTGAGCACTCTAATGTGGAAATCAGTTAGCTGCTATCAGGATGAAAAGAAAGTTCCTAATTCTCGGATGCGTTTGACACAGATGATGCGTCGGATTAGAAGGGACATGTCATCTATCTGCTTCTTGGCCAGCCTGATCATTTTGTCCAGATTGTCGTACAAATTGCCCATGGATCCGTGGGCGCTGCTCAGCCTGCTTCTTTCTGCTTTGGTAGCGAACCTGACAACAGGGGCAGTCATATAAAGGAATAATATAAAAATTGAGTGAAATGACTTCGTCAAATTTAGCAAATGTAACTTGTGCAATTCAGCGTTCTGATGCTGTTCTGATTTTGCTATATACCAAAATTAGGTCCTAAACGTAAGCATTTTCCTTTTTTTTTCTAATATAGGTTAACAAGAGTCGATTTTATCTACTATAGTTATATTGTTGCAACAAATTGGTTAGCATTCTAGCCTCTCCCTTCAAACTGAATGGAATTAACAGGTCCTTTAACTCAACGACTTAATACTAAGCTTACGTGTGAAAGAAAACAGACTAACCTTTTTACTGAAGTTCCGATCTTTCCGCTTCAGTCTGAATTTGTCCACTGCAGCTGCTCGTTGGGGGTCCCGTCTCTGATACATGTCATTACCACTGCCGCTCCCACTTCCATTGCCAACTCCAGCCCCACTTTTGCCCATGATACCATTAACACTCTCCATATTTGCCCTTGCAATATAGGGAGCAGCGCTACACCCATTCTGCCCATTGCTCCTGTTATGACTGCCTGAGATTGCCCCGTTCACACTGTAGTTTGCAGCATGACCTTCTACTGAAGGATCAAACACATTGGATGATCCACACTGAGCATCGGATGATCCACGGTCAATTGATGGCTGTTGCTGTGCCATAACATGGAGGTAATAATGGACGTGATGATGCTGCACGCAGCTTTCTGATACCTCTGTCGGGTGGCCCACTTTTGTATTTGCAATTCTTTCATCAGCTTTGTCTTTTCCTACCAAATTAGGTGGTGATGTTTGTTGCTGCACAGGATGGAATGTTGAGGTATGTTGGGTCGATTTAACAGCTGATGGTGATGTAACCCTCTCCCTGTTCACTGAAGGCTTCACAACAACATTCTTTGTACTGGAGCCCATGTCATTGTTGTTGCTACTGCCATTGGATCCTTGCTTTATTGGGGTACCATCTGAACTGGACTTCATCTTGCAGGTAGAGTCTGTTTTCACTGCCTCCGAACTGTTATCATTTGGCGAACAGCTTTCTCCATATCCTACTCCACCTTGATTGGAAGCCACGGATGTATGGTACCTTGCAAATCAGAAACAGTTAGCATGCAACTTACTGATATGTTCAGAACCTAGTAATGACACTGATATTATGTTTTGCACCTGGTAAATGCTGAAAGATCTGATTGTCTTAGAAGATTCCGTTCATCATGGTTCTCCGTTGCCACTCCAGTTGTTTTTAATCTCTTCAAACCCAACCCATGGGATTTCATTTCAATTTGAGAGTCGCGATTTTTATCATTCCCATCTGGCATCTCGGAAGTGGAGGCAGGCACATCATTCATTCTTACTAGCCGGTTGGCTTCTGCATTTCTTGCTATCGAGCTAATCAAATCAGCAGTTTGAGAATTTGGTTCGGTCACTGCGCCATCATTTTCTGCCATTACATTTATTTTAGATTTGCTTTGGGGCATGTTAGTCTCATGTCTTTTTTCTGTCGGATTACTAGGCCCGTCATTGAGGGATGATTCATATACACTTGCATTCCTAGGAGCACCTATTTCCAAGTATTTTCCCATGGACTCGTCTGTGAAAATAAGGAAAATTTAGTGACTGAGACAGTAGCGCAAAAAGCTTTACTTTCTTTTATGCAATAAATATTGTGGAGCAGATACCATTATTTTCTTTTTGTTTATTGCTGCTCCTTTTGTTTGCAGTCGGTAACCACTTGTTGCAGCATATATCTGATTTGGGGTGAATAACTTGAGCACATGTGCTATCAGGCAGATCAGCTGATTGATCTGGAGACATAGGTTGTGGGCTGTCAATCTCCACAGCACGCTTTGTCCATGAACTCTGCATTTTTTTAAAAAAATATATATATATATTATTGACATCAATACATTGACAAAAGAAATCCTACACAGAAAGTTATCAAGAAATAATTATGTTTCCAAGAACGGACCACACAACTGGTACCAAGTAACCAGATTTTAATGAACAGGACAAAAAACACAATTTCCTTATTTTAACTGTGCACATGCTAACTAGTTATATAATATGTCATCTCCAGCTATTTCACAGAATAACTAATCTTTATGGCCTAATCTGAAATGATTCAAACTTTGTTGAAAATAATGTTGTTTCAACTATATTGCCACCATAGTCCCGTATATATAAAATTAAATGTACAAGTAATAAATAATTATCAATGAGTAATAAACGATCTCATACTTGAGTGCCGCTGCCATTATCACTGCCATCCCTAGCGTTAAGTCCAATAAAGTCGCCGTCGTCATCATTGTCTTCCTCATCATCATGGCGCTGCCATTATCACTGCCATCCCTAGCGTTAAGTCCAATAAAGTCGTCGTCGTCGTCATTGTCTTCGTCATCATCATGGCTGCTGTCACTGTTGTTCTCATGGTCGTCACCCATCTTCGGTTTGGCACACTTTTGTGTCTGGATTCCACTTGCACTGCCACTGCCACTGGACTGTGTACCAAAAAGGCAAATTCAACTCAAATTAATTACAAGATAAACAAAGATAAAAAAAACAGAATTATGTCAACTATTCCTTATGATCTGATGGAATTAATATCCAACATAAAAACCAGATCAAACAAATAGCTTACACTGTGGCATCGCCTCCATACATGCTGCCAAAGATTCTTAAGCTCATTCTTCCGTAATGGCTTTACTAAGAAGTCAACTGCTCCCTTTGACAAGCATTTAAATACCATACTCATGGAGTCATTCGCTGACATCACTGCAAGTAAACCACGTCAGTGTAGCAGCTAAAAGTACTTAGAAAAAAGTATAAACAAGACAACATTTCATAGTGTATTAGAGGAGCTGAGGAAAGTTACTTACTAATCACAGGAATGTCCTTGCAGATTTTGTGATTTGTGATCTTACTAAGTAGACCAATGCCAGATAAATAAGGCATGAAAACCTCGGTCAATACAAGGTCAATGTTGCTTTGTGGATCTTCAAGATGCTGCCATGCATGTAACCCATTTTCGGCAGGGATAACTGAAAGGGAAGGAGATGAAATTGCTGTCAACATACAAAAATGGCACTTAAATTCTCCTTGTGTTGGACAATGTTGATAGCTCAAGTTTCTGCTGCTGATTATCAGAAACCAAATATAACTCAAACAGGAAAGAAACTATGCATTACATCAAGAAAACCTACTGTCCAGATTAACAAATACAGCAAGGATGCGGTAGTCTAATGCACTTGGGACCACATTTTTTACGCGGGCACTTGGGGCCCCATTAACTGACACATGTCACTTCACAAGCTCACCGTAGTGAGTAGCAAGTCATTACTGTAAGAACAGAACGAGGGAGCTCGATAGGCCAAATTTAGCGCCAGGTGTACCAATTAGGGTAGGGCGCTATGCCCATGCACCTCTATTGTTAAGATTGAACATGCCGACCAGGCGGCCAAACTCAAGCCATGCACATTGAGCACCTTCTTCCTCTAAAACAAAATTAATGCCAACTATTTGTTAACTACATAATTTATCCTGGTTTCATCGAGACTTTGGAGCCATGGTCAACTTTAGAAGTCTCTCTCAAAATCATGCTTGTTCTTTTACAAGGCCCAAAGCAACCTATACAAATCAGCGTTTGAAAAATCAGGACACGCTATGTGGGCTATGAGTATCATGGAAAGCCCTAGTATTTGTAGGTTTGGCAAATAAAAATAAGATTGAGACAAAAGAGAAGAACAAAAAGTTACTCCATCCGCTCAATTTTATAAGTTGTTTTGGCTCTGGGCATGGAGATTAAGGAGAAGTGAAAAATGTGGGTGCACAGAAAACAAGGAGGAGAGAGATAGAGATAAGAGTTGTGGGAGGAAGAGAGAAAGGTGCCTCTGAAAGTGAGAATGCCCTATAATTTGAGAAAACGTGACAAGGCTAAAGTGACTTATAATTTGGAACGGAGGGAGTACATATTAACACTTTATCATTAGGAAACAAGGGGAAAAAGACTAGATCATAAACCTAGCATTAGCAGTAAGAAGGAAGAGGCCATGGAGCTCTGCCTAGCTCCTAGGCGACAACTTTTTCAAATAGAGATATAAGTTACTGATGTGATTATATGACTCTAAGTGACTCTTTCGTTCCAGAATTACATAGTCTTGTGTTACAGTGTTAACAAGTTAAAATAAAGGACAGGGGGTGTTCACAGGAAGTTGTCACTTGTCACTGATTGATAAAAACATATATATATGTTTTCCCTTGTTATTTTACTATGCCAAATTACATCATTGTAGACTTATTATATGTAACCTAGGTATTGAAACATTCATGATTGCATGGGAAACAAAAAGTTTCAAGTGCATATACACAAATTCTATATCAAAGCTAAATTTACATATCTATTGGGCAATCAGCCCGGCAATTTTCTCAAATTATTACAACAAACAAATGTCATTTTCCATGCCAGAAATTTTGAGAGATAAGAGATTGTTAGACAGCTCATTCAAATCAAATGCAAATCAAAGCTGGGATTGGAGAAATTACTAAATAATATTAACTCCAAATTCCGTTATTGAACCAAGTATGCTCTCAATTTACTCAAGAGAAAATCAGCTTTGTTGTTTGCAGTGATACCTTCATAGCAGCACTTACGAAGCAGTGCGCCGACCACTTGACGAGTAGAGTCATCATCCTCAACCAGCAAGACTCTCAGTGTCTTCACAGGGAGGAAGCTCTCCCACTGGATGGTCGGTCCTTTCGGCTCCAGCTCATCCACTTGTTGTGCACCCGATGGCGCACTGTACCCATTAGGCAAGTCCTCTAGCTTTTCTCTCCACTCCTCCGTATCAGCAGCATGGCCATTCTCTACGGTGCCATTCCCGATCCCCCTCACATCCTTGCGGGAAGGCCCGTCCTTGCCGGCTTGGCATGCGCTACCCATCATCCGGATTCGAAGAGGAAGAGTACAGCGGTGGTGTGTGCAACTAGAGGCAGTCCACAGATGGTGGAGCACATCCTACGTCGGCGTCAGAGATGCATATGATAAGTCCAGCTGCTGGAATCTTCAGAGAACATAAAGGAATCAAAGACCGGTGTATCCCAAACACTGAAGATGCTTGGAATAAGCTACTATTCTGCAGTAATGGTCAGAGAAGCCTGCCTTGCCTGTAGCGGTGCTGGACGAAAAGCTCTTTAAACCATTTGCTCCGCGACCCCCAAAATCAGTTGCTCTCGATTGCTATGAAACATCAAACATGTCATAAATTTTTAGTCAACATCCCCAAATAAGGAAGCATCAAAAAGAGATCATGAGCAGATAGGATTGGCGGACGTTACAAGTTCGGTACCAGAAGAGAAGAAACCACCGTTTCAATTCGAAATCTGACGAATCCACAGCTCCTACCAGCTAAAGTACATCCAAAGATAACTTCATAAGACAGGAATTAAAAGGCAAAATGAAGAAAACATTGAACTTGCTTTTTTGAGAACATTAAACTTGCCTGAACCCGATGAAACAGCAGCCCTCCAGTGGTGCCGAACTTCCTGAGATCCGCCGGATGCTAACCTCCCGAACGAACCCTGCCGTCAAAAACAACACCAGAAAGCCAGCTAAATTCGAAGAAACAAATTTCTCGTAACTATCTCTCTCTCCCCAGAGCTGAGCTGAGCAGCCTAGCTCGCTCTCGATAGCCACGGCAAAGGGCGAGGCGCGCACCTTGTGGGACTCAGGACGCAGAAACGAGTGGAAGGTGACCCGCGTGTGGGCTACGCGTGGGGTGCTACGAGGAGGAGGTGAGGCCGGGAGAGGGTCCAAATGGCGGAGGCGATGCGGTGCGGCGAACGAGGAGCAGGAGATAGATAACGGGGGAGGAGGAAGGCGCCGTGACGTGGAGCAGATGGAGGTGGGGAAGGGGTGAGGGTGGGGCCCGCCGCACCCTCCGAGATCCGACGAGATCTAAAGCCGCGCGCTCCCTGCCCGCCCGGATCCGCAGATCGCCCGCGACCACGTGAAGCGCCCCCCTCGCGCGCGCGTGTGTGGGAGGCTGCAGGTGGGGCCCCAAGACCATAGCGGGCCCGCACGTCGGTGCCCGGAAGGTCGCCTGGAGCTGTGGATGGGCCCGGAGACCAGCGAGGTGCTGGGGCCCGCGCTCCCCCGAATGGAAAGATCGTCACGGCGGGGGTTTAACGGCGTTTGCGCGGGACCGGTAGAGCCGGAGAGCGATTTGCGAGCTAGAGCATTCCTTTCGTCTCGCAGGCCGGGTTTTGTTGCAGCTTTCTTCTGGTCTTCGTTAGTGGGAGGTGATTAAGGTTGGAATAGTCAACGTGGAATCTTGAACATACCAATTGCAGTTTGCAGGTTATTAAGAAAAATAGAAGAGAGATTAAAGTTACGGAGAGCCTTGTCTTACACTCACTGCAATTTTTCTTTGAATGTGTACAATCCTCCCTTCATTTGTAGTTTCATCTTCTCTTTTTGTCCGGAACAAATCAGTCCTGAAATTTGAAACAATTTGGCAGACGTGCTCTTCAAAGTGACCGGGATAACACGTTACTTTACTTAAATTTTCCTCTCTGTTTCTACTACAATCTTCTCTGGCTTTATTTGTT
>LAPY01001314.1:116887-127204 GCA_000970635.1 Eragrostis tef
ACAAGCTTTCGCGATCTCCCCCACCGCCGCATCGCATTCTCTCCGATTCCGAAGCTCTCACTGCTCGCTCCCGTCGCAGCCATGGCGAAGAACTACCCGTGCGTGAGCGCCGAGTACCAGGAGGCCGTCGAGAAGGCCAGGCGCAAGCTCCGCGCCCTCATCGCCGAGAAGAGCTGCGCCCCGCTCATGCTCCGCCTCGCGTAAGCCCGCTCTCCCTTCCCTACCCACCTACCCGCCTCCCGATCGTTTGTTCGAGGGTTTCGGTGGCCTGATCTGGGCGTTTCGTTTCGATCGCGCAGGTGGCACTCGGCGGGGACGTTCGACGTGTCCTCCAAGACCGGTGGTCCCTTCGGCACCATGAAGAACCCGGCGGAGCTGTCCCACGGCGCCAACGCGGGTCTGGATTCGTTTGTTCGAGGGTTTCGGTGGCCTGATCTGGGCGTTTCGTTTCGATCGCGCAGGTGGCACTCGGCGGGGACGTTCGACGTGTCCTCCAAGACCGGTGGTCCCTTCGGCACCATGAAGAACCCGGCGGAGCAGGCGCACGGCGCCAACGCGGGGCTGGACATCGCGGTGCGGATGCTCGAGCCCGTCCATGAGGAGTTCCCCATCCTCTCCTACGCCGATCTCTACCAGGTCCGCTTCGATCTCGCCCCGATCTGCTTCGATCTGGCGAAATGGATGTGATTCCTAACGATTTTCTTCACTGCTGTTTTGCAGCTTGCGGGAGTTGTGGCCGTGGAGGTGACCGGCGGACCTGAGGTCCCCTTCCACCCAGGGAGGGAGGTGAGATTTCTCAACTTTGTATACCCTTCCTGAGGTTTTGTCAGGGTTTAAGCCTTTTTTACTTCAGGAGCAGAGTGTGTTTGGTGAGATAAATAAAAAACTCCAGTAGTATCACTGTTATGCGTGCTTGTAATTTTCGGTTTGATGGTTGCCTATTGTAGAATACGGTAGCAGTCTATTCGCGCCAAGTGATTTTGCTATTTAACAATAGTTCATTCAAGCGTTGGTCTTTACAGTCTAGCTAGACATTTCTGCTGCTGGTTCATCCTTTTCTGGCTTGTTACGACTACTTATTAATATTATCATAATAGCCAGAGAGTGGGCAGGTGTGCGGTTAAAATACCCAATTATTGACTTGTCTCATTCTACTATTAGGATTTGTTGAATACCTGTTCTCGTTCTTATTATTGTTCTTGTGATAGGCGAACCGTGCAAAATGCATTCATGTATTATATGGTTCCTAGGTGTGAGGCTAATCTCTCATTATCTGATTCTACCTTACACAACAATCTTTTGGATTTTAGTTACCAAATGGTTTCATATTCGGTGATTTCCCATTGGGATTGAATTAATAGAGTTTGTCTTTTTTTCTCTAAGAGATGTAATATCTGCATAATTCATGTTAGGTCTTGCAGTCTAATTTTTACTGCTTTGAATGAATATACGGTATTTGATCACCTGCTATAGGTGGACTTTCCATATGTTGTGAAGTCTAAGGCATCATTCCTGCCTTGAACATGTGTAGGGTACAACAAGAACGTTAGGTTGCACATGCTAGTATGTATGTTGTTAAGTTTGAGGCATGTTGGTCAGTACAAGAATGTTAGGTTAAATGTGTGCAGCGGAGAGGACTGGTTGTCACGTTCCTGTTTTTTACTGAATAGGCCAAAGGCATGTGGTTGTATATTTGTTGTTTGGTGCGAGTCTAAACATCTCGAGGCGTCTAGATGGTTCTGAATGTATGTATACAGACTATACATGTGTGGTCCTACGACATATACCTGAATTATTGGTCACAAAATATTCATCAGTGTATAGTTGCAACCACTATTTTGATTTTTTTTAATGACGTGTCACCGGGTAACTAGTTAACATTTGGTGCTATTGTTGTCATTCTATTACCTTAAGGAATTTGGATCTAGAGATAATGAATGTTAGGTTTATGTGTTATTCATGTTTTGCTGTGAGTATTTACATCTTTTCTTTGTATTTGCAGGACAAGCCCCAGCCCCCACCTGAGGGCCGCCTTCCCGATGCTACCAAGGGTATATCTCCAATCTTTAGTTCTTAACAACTACTGTCATGAATGATGAAATGTTGAATATCATGTTTTAGTCCGCATACTTATTGCGCTCTTTGTTGTTCTTTTATCAGGTTCTGACCACCTGAGGCAAGTCTTCGGCAAGCAGATGGGCTTGAGTGATCAGGACATTGTCGCCCTCTCTGGTGGTCACACCTTGGTTGGTTGCTGTCCCTTAACCTCTGTTCATACTGTACTTTTTGTACATTTGTTGATGTTTTCTTGTGTTTTCTTTAGGGACGGTGCCACAAGGAGCGTTCTGGTTTTGAGGGTGCCTGGACTACAAATCCTTTGGTCTTTGACAACTCTTACTTCAAGTGCGTTAACATCTACCAGATTTTTTTTAGAGTGTTGATGCATCAACCTTGCTAATCTCATATATAGCGTCTGAGTTTAATTTGTGATTAATCATGATTTTATCTTTATTGAATTCTTTCACAGGGAGCTTCTGAGCGGCGACAAGGAGGGCCTCCTTCAGCTCCCAAGTGACAAAGCCCTGCTGAGCGACCCTGTCTTCCGCCCTCTCGTGGAGAAATACGCTGCGGTATGTCTTGTCTCTAGTGAATCTGCCTCTAGGGATCTAGAAGAGCATAATACTGATTGTTATTCTCATTTTAGGATGAGAAGGCTTTCTTTGAGGACTACAAGGAGGCCCACCTCAAGCTATCTGAACTGGGGTGAGTGATAAATCATTCTTCATACTGAATCGGTAGTTAGGTCAATCGACACATCTAATTGTTTACCATTGTTGCAGGTTTGCTGATGCTTAAAAGGCCTGTACCTAGACTACTACGCGCTGCTGCTAGTATGGGATCGTGTTATCTTGTTTTGCATCTACAGCCAGTGTGAATCAGCAGACTTCCAAGTGCCATCTCTGTAATAAAATTTGTCGAGCCTTGAGGCTATCATCCTTAGTACTTTGTTGATGTTTCATGGGCCGTTTGGACTTGGGTGCTGTATGCAACTGAAACTGCTAGATCTATCTTATGAAATGCAGTACGTTCTAGAGCCTTCTTCATAAATCTTGCGTTCCTCCTATGCGAAATATTGAGCTTTTGTTATTCTGATGCTCTCTGTTCCTGGATATGGGTTGAATTGGTATTGCCCAAACCTTGTGGGATCGCCTAAACGTTGGGTGATTTTGATACTCCCTGTTGATATTGTGTGGATGTGTCGTGCCTGTTCTGGTTTTGAGGGTGCCTGGACTACAAATCCTTTGGTCTTTGACAACTCTTACTTCAAGTGCGTTAACATCTACCAGATTTTTTTTAGAGTGTTGATGCATCAACCTTGCTAATCTCATATATAGCGTCTGAGTTTAATTTGTGATTAATCATGATTTTATCTTTATTGAATTCTTTCACAGGGAGCTTCTGAGCGGCGACAAGGAGGGCCTCCTTCAGCTCCCAAGTGACAAAGCCCTGCTGAGCGACCCTGTCTTCCGCCCTCTCGTGGAGAAATACGCTGCGGTATGTCTTGTCTCTAGTGAATCTGCCTCTAGGGATCTAGAAGAGCATAATACTGATTGTTATTCTCATTTTAGGATGAGAAGGCTTTCTTTGAGGACTACAAGGAGGCCCACCTCAAGCTATCTGAACTGGGGTGAGTGATAAATCATTCTTCATACTGAATCGGTAGTTAGGTCAATCGACACATCTAATTGTTTACCATTGTTGCAGGTTTGCTGATGCTTAAAAGGCCTGTACCTAGACTACTACGCGCTGCTGCTAGTATGGGATCGTGTTATCTTGTTTTGCATCTACAGCCAGTGTGAATCAGCAGACTTCCAAGTGCCATCTCTGTAATAAAATTTGTGGAGCCTTGAGGCTATCATCCTTAGTACTTTGTTGATGTTTCATGGGCCGTTTGGACTTGGGTGCTGTATGCAACTGAAACTGCTAGATCTATCTTATGAAATGAAGTGCGTTCTAGTGCCTTCATATATCTTGTTGCATCATGTGTGAAATATCGGGCTATTGTTATTCTGATGCTCTGTTCCTGGACATGGGTTTATTTGGTATTGTCCAAACCTTGTGGGATCGAAAAAAGGTTGGGTGATTTTGTTACTCCCTGTTGAAATTGTGCGGATGTGTCAGTTTGGTGGAAGCATTTTGAGAAGAAAATACGAATGGTGATCGTTGGTTTAGATACTGTTTTGTGTGCAGTGTATATTCCTGTGTTTCTCTGGGCGAATGTAACTACAGTTCAAGTAGAAAATGCTTTGATGAGGGTGTGCTCTGGTGATCGACAGGTGGGCGCCCGTGAGACCTCCTTCGGATCGCTAGTACGTTCTAGGCAACGGTGCTTTATTGTACCATTCTTGCGTTGGCTTAGCGAGCCGTTATGTCCCAACGGTCTCCTGGCGATAGAGGCGCCGCGCATGGCGAACCAGCTGAGGGCCATGCCGCCGCAAAAAATCCACCAAATTCGAGCCCAAATTCCAGTGCTCATCACCCAATCCAGTTCTTTTCCACACCAAAATACCAAATCTACACGAGAGTGGAGGGATTTCGGCCAGAGAAGAGCTCAAGGAGTGGGCGCTCGCGGATTGCAGAGGAACCGGGGGATGGAGCGACGGCGCCGTCCATGGTGCCAGGGCCCTCGCTGGCGTCTGCCCCCGTGCCTCGCTCGGCGACCCATGCGAAGCCGCCGTAGCTGCGCTGTGCTACAGCGCCTCCATCGCGTCCGACGCGCCCTACATCGATTACGCCGTCAGCTATGCGCCCGTCTGCATCTTCTGCTCCAACATCACCACCGTCAACGCCGAAGCTCCTGCACAGCACGAAGACGAGCAGGGTGCAGCAAGCAGAGGCGCCGACTTGGGGCTGCAATTGGTGTGCTCAATCAGCTTCCGGTGTTGCAGATCCAGCGAAGGGGCTCATCACTAAACAATCAGTTTGTTGGCTTGGGAAAGGGCACCCAAGCAGATCCTATGCTGAAGTTGTTCGTGAGGGTGCATCAGCTAGAAGTACGGCGGCAAGAACTCAGACCCCTTCCCTATCGACAATGAAACAAAAGGAAGGCTCGTCAGCGACCACTGGTACTATTTGCCAACAGTCTCAGTGTTGTGTTTTTTCACAAGGATTCAACTCCGGCTTCAATCCGTCACCTTAGTAGTCTGCAATCGCAATGCAAGCCAAGGTCGTGCCTCAAGCAACCAAAGATTCCTGTTCTCAATACTTGTGCACGCACCGCACCTTGGGAGACTGATGTCTTGCCACTGCCTACTGAAGTGATTCCTTCGCGCACTCTACATACTGCCCAAGCCCCCATTAACAGAGTCCAAGCAGAATCCATCCAACTCCCTTGGCAGCCAGTAAGAGAGAGATGGTGGAGAAAAAAGAAGGAACAAATCTCTTACTCCTCCCTATCTACCAGGCATCAGAATTCAGCAAAATTCAAAGAAAGAGTGGGTGATCGCTGCTTCAACTGTTTGACTCGAGGTCATAAGGTGGCGCAATGCAGAGACCCTCCTAAATGTTGGAAGTGCAGAGGGAGCGGCCACATCTCTTCATGTTGCACAGGCAAAGCTTTCCACAAAGACTTTGCTCTCTCAAGACTATTGATCCCCATGAAGATGGAATGAGCCCAAGTAGCCGGGACGCTGTCCATCAAACATCTCAGTGGAGCGAAGACAAAGGAAAGAGCATATACCACGCTCCCAAGCGAGACCGAGGTAGCGGTCGATGCACAGGAGAGTATCCCCACGGGAGGCAGCTTAGTGATAGAAGTTGTTCATCCCCTACATCGAGTTTCAATGAGCCAAGAGGAGAAAATAGTGCTGGTGAGGGTTGCTATCCTACACAGACCATGCAAGTTCCTTCTTCACATGGTCATGTCACTAGTATTCATGCTGGGTTACAGCAATACCAACATCACACTGTTGTAGAGACAAGATCCAATTCAGATGCCATACTCATAGTACCTCAAGACCACTCTCCTACCACCCAGCAGCTAGAAGCATGGTTGGGGTCACTAGCAAGAGAAAGGAAAACAACACAAACTCATTCAGACGACATCACAGTTGCTTTCTCAGTTGATCATTCCCCAAAGGTCACCCCACCAAGACATAAGGTGGTGAGCCAGGAGCCAGCAAATGTACCGGTAGAAATAAATCCTAAAGCTGCGCCAGCGGTTCATAAACATTTCTCGACAACTAATGCAGAACTGGAGACTGACAACAATTTTACCAACATGCTCAAGCAATTTGAGGAAGCTGTCACCAAACCATTGGACGTAATAACTTCGTATAGCGTAGAAATAAATCCTAAAGCTGCGCCAGCGGTTCATAAACATTTCTCGACAACTAATGCAGAACTGGAGACTGACAACAATTTCACCAACATGCTCAAGCAATTTGAGGAAGCTGTCACCAAACCATTGGAACCTTGTTTGCTTCAGACACCTACCACCAACTCAATTGCTAAAGAAGAACAAAGGAAACAAAGAAATGAACAGACGTGCAGTCCAAGACTCAGGACAAAACGGAACAAGCTGAAGCTAGTTGTCAAGATGGCTCATGAGGTTTTTGCAAAGAAATGGGGTTTGCTGAGAAATAAAGAGGCTTTGAAGGTACTGGCACTAATTCAATACCTTGACACCTACTGGAAGCTTTTGCCCCCATCTGCACTTGAGGCAATCAAAAAATTAGCTAAAGTCTCCGAGAAGAAAAAACAAAAGAAGAATTTGTTGCTCAGGGCCCTAACACAACCAAGAAGAGGAAAGGTGCACCAAAGTGCAATTGTTCCAGCAAATTTTCGACTTCTTTTTCAAAAACAAAAAAGAAGAAAGCCATCGATAAGCAAAATTCTAAGGAATGCAACTAAGAGTCGGAAGTAGAAGCTATAGCGGGTGGTTACCAAGCGCCGTCCCCAAGTCGAGCACAAAGAAAACTCATTCTTCGAAGTTGCAACAATAGCAGATGAAGAGATACCTCAGTTGGGAAAGGCACTGGTGCATAATTCCTGGTATTCATAACATTCAGAAAATTGTGTAGTTGCGTAACTTGTTGCTGGGTTTTCCTTTTGTTGTATTTCTGTCCTGTAGCCTCTTGGCGTTTTAGTGGTTGTAAAACTTAGGTTGTAATTGTTACTCTCTTCTACCTTAATGAATGGCAGCGCTCGTGCCTCTTTTCAAAAAAAAAAAGTACGTTCTAGGCAGTTTGATTTAACTAATGCTCTGTTGAGGGTGTGCTTCCCAGATGATCAACTTCCAGCTGGCGCTCGTGAGGCCTTCTTTGGTTTGCAAGATTTTTTTCTCCCTGAATCTTGGCTTAGTTTCATGTACGATCCTGTGAAGTTTCTGCCTTCCAAAGAAGTCCAACCATCTGTTGGAGGCGTTAAGTGATAAGCAAAGCTCCTAACAAATGTAACTCTAGGTTCAAGTTCTTTCTTGTCGACCAGCCCATCCTACTGATCACTGATCAGTTCCCTCGAATACAAGAGGTACAGAATCAGCAAACTCATCGGCAGGATTCCTTATGCTAGAAGGCATGCTTAAATTTTTTATTGTTGCTACAAAATATTACAATACCACCCAGCTTACAGCCTTACTCGGGCATGAACTTCAGCCCAAACATCATCCAAGTAGCAACAAACGCAATGTTCAACCTACCCGGCTTTTTGCCTATTTATAGAAGAGGTCTAGAATCAGCAAACAGCTGTCTTCTCACGAAGAAAATTCGCAGGATTCCTTGTGCTTAATTTTGTTTTTATTGTTGGTACAAAAGATTACAGCAACACCCAGCTTACAGCCTTACTCATAGGTTTGAACGTCAGCTCGAACATTATCCAACCAACAAATGCAATGTTCACTCTACGCGGCTCTTTACCTATTTACAAAAGTTTATAAAAGCAAAAGCATACATGATACATCGGGCATTCCATTTAATATCGGAAATTTGGGTTCATTTGGATGGCCTCGTTGAATATGAGCTGCTTCATCTCATCTTCACTTAAGGCCTGCTGCTCAAAGTCGAACGAGAACGGTTCTGTACAGATGGGCTCATCGGCGATGTCGTGTAGGCGCTCCAGGTATGGGTGATCCAGCGCTTCTTCAACTGCAGGACGGAAAAAAAATTCGTGAGAATTCAGTCCAACCAAACCTGAACTCTTCTAGTCTGAAACCAACAAAGGAACCCATGAAGCAATGCTCTGCTAAGCTGAACCCGAAAAGAAATCTTTGAAGAAAAACTCTAGTCAGAAACTAATAGAGGAAACTTGTGTTCTCAGACTATGTATACGAATTATTTGCTCTTATCACAACATCTTTATCCTGCACATAGTCCTCTTCGCCACTTCGTCAAAAGCGATAGGGCGACAGCTCCAAAGTGAACATAAATATAGGCGCGGATGGGCCAGAATTACTCCAAATTGAGGATAGTAGAAATGCAAAGAGGACCTGTATGCTACGGAGAAACCGTAAAGAACCAAACTATAGTATCTTCTAGTTTGCTGCTATCGATCTGTAAAGTTTCTACTTCCTCGGAACAAGATCTATATTTGGACATGGCCAATCTGAGTCTCCACGAAGGTTGAATCAAACTTTGAAGGTCATGAAAGGCGGCGTTTTCCCTATTTTTTTTTTCATTATCCATTAGAATATAGTAGACCTTTTGAGGTCGTTTGACTATTACTCTGTCCAAGCGTGCTAGATTACCCAAATCCAGCATATATTTAATGTGCTCGCCCATCACGTGCTACAGCCAGTTAACCAACCACCGACGGTCACTCTTCTAGTCAAAGCAGCTCAGCAATAGAAAAACACACGTGCCCATTCTGGGCTCAGCCAAAGCACACACGAGTTGCATTGCACAAGAAACGGGGGGGAAAAAAAAAAGAAAATGCTAGCTGCTGCGTCGGCGGCTCTCACCTGTGATCCTCTGCAGCGGGTTGAAGGTGAGCATCCTCTCGATGAGGTCCAGCGCGTCGGGCTGCACCCGCGGGAACAGGCTCGCGAACGGCCGGCGCGGGTACTGCGGCAGGTGCCGCATGTACTTCCGCGCGTCCTCGTTCCGGATGAACCCGAGCTCCTCGTCCGTCGGCGTCCCGATCACCTGCACGCCACGCACGCCGATCAGTCAGAGTGTCAGACACGAGACAGGCCACGCGTCCAACTCCAAGACCCGGGAGGAATGCGTGCGTCTGTCTGGAGATCGAAGAGGTTATCAATTACTTACCTCGGTGATGAGTCGCATCTGGTGCATGTGGTCGCGGCCGGGGAAGAGCGGCTGGCGGTTGATGAGCTCCATTAAGATGCAGCCGGAGTTGAGCAGCAGCTCGGGGGCGCGGTACCACCGCGTGACCACGTACTCCGTCATCATGTCGCTCTCCGACGACGGGCGCGCCAGCCCGAAGTCGCAGATCTTGAGGTCGCAGTTGGCGTTCAGCAGCAGGTTGCTGGGCTTGAGGTCGCGGTGGATCACGTTCGCCGAGTGGATGTACTTGAGCCCGCGAAGGATCTGGTACAAGAAGTACTGCAACACCAAGAACCACCCGGCAAGATTAGGGACTCCATCGCCGATCATGTCATTCCAAGGAACTAGCTAGATTGATCACTTCGGTTACCTGGCAGTGCTCCTCGGAGAGGTGTTGGTTGGAGCGGATGATGTGGTGGAGGTCCGTGTCCATGAGCTCGGTGGCCATGTACACGTCGCTGAACGCCTGCGGGATCGGCGGCGGGATGACATCCCGGAAGCCTATGACCTGTTGTCGTTCATGCCCGAATGGCGTTGGAGTCAGATTCAGGAGCAAAGAATCTATAATCTATCCCTGAAACAGACATCACAGAGTCTATAAATGTGCTTACGTTCTCGTGGTCAAGGTGCCTGAGGAGCTTGATCTCCCGGAGCGTGCGCTTGGCGTCCATGTGGTTGTCGAAGGCGTTGGCAATCTTCTTGATGGCTACCATCTGCCCCGTCTCACTGTCCAGCACTGAGCTGCACGCGGCCGCACAGAAATTTCAGGTTAAAACCAACTAAAGTCTAGTAGTACTAGGAGTACTTCAGTGGAGAATTAACGCACCAACCATAGCCACTAAGTACGAAATTTAACTAGGCTTGCCCAACTTCAGTACACGTACAATCCGATCCTCCTAAGAATTAATCGTCTAATCCTCAATTCTCGCGAATAAAGAGCTTCGCAAGCATCGCGAAACGCAAGAAACCAGCCGAAGCCGGCGGGCGGGCAACCAGAGACGAACGGAGCAGGGCGTACCAGACGATCCCGTAGGCG
>LAPY01001315.1:3714-13996 GCA_000970635.1 Eragrostis tef
ACGGGGACCCCTAACCCCGGGCCGGCGGAGCCGGACCCGACCTTCACACGCTCGCCGACGGCACGGGAGTGACGCGCCGCCGAGGCGAGGGAGAGCGAGGAAGGACCCTATTCTATGGTGAAGACGCCGCCGCCGCCTCGATGCCATCGCCGGAAACAGAACCCTAGACAAGCTAAGACCTAATCTACACGCTGGCGACAAAAACGCCGTCTTCCCCGCCTCCAGGCGACCGCAGGTCGTCGGAGGCGCGGAAGACGAGCGCCCGCGCCGGCGAGAGCACTGAACCCTCCCGGTCGCCTCCGGATCGCCTCCTCTACACTGTAGCAAGGGGAGGTTCTGCTGCGAAGGTTGAGCGCAGATAGCAGTCGGTCTCGAGCGTTAATGGCAAGGGGGTTTGGCCGGCCGCGCAGCTAGTATAATTGGGTAATCATTCGGTCATTCTCACGGCGAGGGACGGCGAGATCACGCCGATCTGCGCGATACGGAAAGTGGCCTGCGATGTGAGAATCATTGATCCGTCGGTAAATAAAGATGATCGCACCTTCAAAAAAAAAAGATGATCGCCACCACAAAGTGGCTGAGAAAAAGAAGACGTCACATGGCTGCTGATCCAGACACCTGGAGCCTGATGCCTCTTTCATCATCCTGGCAGATGTAACCGCACCTGCTGTCGATTGTTACTTCAGGTGGTCCTTTTGCAACAGTAGAGTGACAAGGAGAATCCGTCCGTCCTGCGTTGACAAAGCGCGTCTTTCCTTGAACAACGGAACCGTGGAATTAAACGAGATCGTGCAACGCCGTACATACCTGTTTAATCGATCACGCACAACACGTCGTACGGCAGACGTACATCGTGTTCTTAGTACTGATCTTTTTCTCCTTTTCGATACATGTATATACTAGTCTTCTTTGCACGTGAAATTATCAAGAATGGTTGTTGCACAGTTGTGTGACAATACAACGATGGCCCCCTCACGATCCCGCCACGCCAATATACTTGTCTACTAGGATTTCTCTGCCTTTATATACGGTATGAATAAAGAACATCATTTAAGAAACTCAATCACGTGACCATAAAAGGCATAATTGATGACAATACAGTGGTCGAAGATACAATTTGCTTACCACGACCGTTAAAATAGACATAATTAAAATGAATTATTGATTTATTAGAGCATCTCCAGCAAAGCGTTTTCTAGAGCCGTTAGTTTGTTTTAAGAGCCCCTCCCCCTCCCTCTTCTTCCCTACAGCTTCTATTCTCCGAGTTTTGCTTCAAACTCTTATTTTGCTGTTTCACTCCCGCGTCGGACATTTCAGCGGCTACTTGTCTTCTTCCGCCTGCTCTTTTGCTGCTGTGTGCCTCCCCCACCATCAGGTCGGAGGCGACCGCCACCATGAATCTACCTCTTCCTCCTCTCTTCTTGCGTCTTTCCTGCCTCCAGACCCTCGAGTGGCGCCATAGCTAGGTTAGGATTTTAAGTCCACAGCCATATCCTCTTCCACCGCCATGGCGGTCATGGCAAGATTTGATAGCTATTGCTGAAGTAGGTGTGCTGTTTTAAGACTTCTTGTTAGTCGGTACACTATTTTGCGCTCAAACAACAAAAGGTCGCTGCGCCAAATCGAAATCGAAAAGCTTGAAATACCTCCCAGGAGCAAACCTTTTTGGTATTCCACGTGGTAGCCAAGCGCCGCCTTTCAAGATCTCGACCACGTAGCAGCAGGACTCGCGGAGGAATCCGCGTCACCACCGAGCCTGACCCAACCCAGGTACAAAGCGGAACAAAGCACCCACGAGCCACGACTCCACGAGCCTCGAGCCCACGACTCATCCCCCTTTCCCCCGTCGGTCGGTTTGGTTTCCCTTTTCTTTCTACTCCTCAATCTCGACTCGAATCGAATCTGCAATACGCAGTGGCGGTGAAGCGACGAATCGGCGCATCGGCAGAGGTTTCCGGAAGGTTCTAGACGGAGGGAGGGATGGAGGCGGCGAGCAACGGTGGCCTGCTGTACCACGAGGTGCAGGAGGGGAAGCTGTGCGCCGTGCACTGCGTCAACACCGCCCTGCAGGGGCCCTTCTTCTCCGAGTTCGACCTCGCCGCGCTCGCCGGCGACCTAGACCAGCGGGAGCGCCAGGTCATGCTCGAGGGCGGCGCTGGCACCGCCTCAGCGGGGGACTTCCTCGCCGAGGGTTCCCACAACGTCTCCCTGGGCGGCGATTTCAGCATACAGGTCGGTCCTGGTCCTCCACACTTTGGATGTTTTAACTGTTTCTGTTTGTTTCATGGACTTGGTTAGTTCCACTGTTGCCGAGATGGCATTACAGTTCTAAGATTAGAATTGAGGGGAGTTTATCGTCAGCATTGATTTTGGGAAGCCGTCGAGGCGTCGATTGCCTTCCCTCGAAGGTTCTAGGTAACGCTGCAGATAACTTTGTTAGATGGATTTTTTAGCTGTGAATATAGTTGTTTGGATTCGAGAGATTAGCAGGGTTTAGTTTAGACGAAAAGGAAAGTACTGGCTAGACATGCATCATCCTAGTCAGTAGTCACCAAGTCATAGATGATTATTGTCGAAAGTCTGTGATTACCAAAGGTAGTGTGACACATGATGCATGAGGCTGCATTAGTTCCTATAGAATATAGATGTAGTGAAATCCAATCCTAAAGATTTTAGATTTATAAACTCATGGCAACCTATTGGGTTTATAGTGATTTCGTTATCGAATGCTAGAGGGGATGTGTAAGCACAGATACCTTGACTGTGTGTCAAACACAAGCATAGAATTGCATTGACATTTGCATGATTCTACCTCACTAGACAATAGCCATAGCCTTGCAAGTTAAGAAAGTTACATTTGTGATAGTGGACAATTTGCACATGTTTTGCACTACTAAAAAAGTTCAGATGCATTTATTTGTTGTGAAGTTACAGAACTCACTGGCTCCATCCAAAAAGAGAAAAGAAATGAAAAAAAACAACGGTGTCGACGACGAGAGGCTCTTTTTTTTTTTACGTACTTGGCATGGACCAATGCATGTGCATGCATTCAATGACAATATATGCTTCTGCCGTTATGCCATCCAAGTCTATATAGTTGATTTTGCATCACAATAGCTTGTCCCTTTTCTGAAATTTGAGTTTTGTCGTGTACTGAACCGCTGACGTTAAGAATGAATTATTGTACGATCTTATTTCAATGAAATTTGATTTAGGTCAATAGGAAAACATTTGAACAAGCTTAATAGCTACTTTATGAATTTACCTGGTGTCTAAAATATTCTTGAAAGAAAAACTTGATAGGCGGCGGCATCTGAATTCTGAAAAGTTTCATAATGTTACTAAATTCCAGACCGTTTTCAGCTACTATTGTGCAATATAGATCTCATATATAGTTTTGGCTGAAATCTACTGTAAATCCGAATAATATGCACATATCTTTAATTCGTCAAGATACGTATGGACAAAATATGTTACACTGACTGTGAATTTTTGGAAAAAGGAAAAATGCACAGTCGTTCATTTTGTTTGTTAAGACTTCATCTTGCCTGTTATATGGTATGGTAGTGTGATACCAATTTATCGGTGTCGTACTAACTGAAGTAGGGAGTCCTAAGCCTTGCACAGCTGAAATAGCCTCTCTTTTCTTATATGCAAAATGCCCTTCACCACCCTATTTGCTGACGTGGGGTCATCCTTCTATAAAAGTGACGTACAAAGCTTTTGCTGTTCACAAGAAAAGTTTATCCTCAAATCACATCTATGATTGTTTTTATTTATACCGAAGTCGGTAGGGGGCCCAACCTATTTTTTTATTCCAGCCTGGTTTAATTCGCTCCCACGGCGAGTCGAACCCAGGTCTGCTAGATGCTACTCAGGTGCTCTAACCACTAGGCTATAGGCCCTTTCGCACATCTATTAGATTGTTAAGACAAAGCTTTTGCTTTTCACAAGAAAACATTCCAACTCTCTTTTTTCTCCTTTGGGATGTAGGGAAGGATCAGCTGATATATGGCCTACTATGCGTCCTTTTGCACACCCTTTCATTGGAACCATTTTCTTTATTGGCTAATTGGCTACTAATTGTTGAATAGCAATATCCATATCAGATCCATATGTTATATGAACTTGATACTACCGGATGGGGAAAGATGAATAGGAACGCATAAGCTTTCATTCTGTAACCCTGTTTCCAAACTTTGGAACTGGCACATTTATGAATAAAAATACTTTAGTCTTAAGAAGGTGCATTTTCATTCATCCTAACCAACTTAGTCAAGTTCACACTGGACCGCAATTTGTACAGATGGCACAAAGTAATGTGTTAAAACATGGTAATTTGTGATTCTCTACAGTTTTATACCGCATTATTCGAGCCTTTTTATTAAAGGACCATTTATGCTTGTTACAAGGTCTATTGTTTCTATTCCTTTCCATGTACAGAGTTTGATTTTCTTCATTGATTGTAACTTAGCCAGATATGGTATAAGTGATTATTAGATTCTTGGATCGCTAAATAGCTTTTCTTTATTCTAGCATTATAATTTTAGGTTGACAGAGTGGTTCAAATTTAAGCCTGTTCTTATTTTTGCTCCGCTCATTTCCTACATTCGTACTTGCATTCATACTGAACTTAATTCTTTTTTATTTTATTGTAGGTTTTGCAGAAGGCACTGGAGGTTTGGGACCTCCAAGTTATCCCCCTTGACTCCCCAGCTGCCGGGTCATCCTTATTTGACCCTGAACAGGAAGTTGCTTTCATTTGCCACCTGCAGGACCACTGGTTCTGCATTCGGAAGGTGAATGGGGAGTGGTACAATTTTAATAGTCTCTACCCTGCTCCCGAGCACCTGTCAAAGTTTTACCTCTCAGCTTTCATTGACACCCTGAAGGGTTCAGGCTGGAGTATCTTTGCAGTCAGAGGCAATTTCCCCAAGGAGTGCCCAATGGCAACTGAAGGTTCTAATGGTTTTGGGCAGTGGCTTACTCCTGATGATGCCCGGAGGATAACAGCCTCGTGTAACCAGGTGGAATCACCCATTCATCAGGCAAATAGCCCTATACATGGTGATCAATCAGGAGGCATGAGTGAAATGGACATTATTGCGGCGCAGCAGGAAGAAGCTGATCTGAATGCTGCGATAGCTGCTAGCTTGATGGACACTGGGGGTCCATTTGCCAACTCAGACGTGGCTCATGCATATAGTAAGCCACATGATGCTCTTGTAACCGAAGCAGCTCCGAGCACAATAAGCAAAGAGAATAACAAGGAAGAATCGAGAGATTAGCAGGGTTTAGTTTAGACGAAAAGGAAAGTACTGGCTAGACATGCATCATCCTAGTCAGTAGTCGCCAAGTCATAGATGATTATTGTCGAAAGTCAGATTACCAAAGGTAGTGTGACACATGATGCATGAGGCTGCACATGCTATCGCTAGAGGATTAGTTCCTAGAATAAGGATGTAGTCAAATCCAATCCTAAAGTTTTTAGATTTATAAACTCATGGTAACCTATTGGGTTCGAATGCAAGCAGGGATGTGTAAGCACGGAGACCTTGACTCCGTGTCAAACACAAGCATAGAACTGCATTGACATTTGCATGATTCTACCTCACTAGCCATAGCCTTGTAAGTTAAGAAAGTTAAATTTGTGATAGTGGACAATTTTGCACATACTTGTTTTGCACTGCTAGAAAAGTTCAGATTTATTTATTTCTTGTGAAGTTACAGAATTCACTGGCTGAAATGAAAAAGAGAAAAGAAATAAAAAAACAACAGTGTCGAGTGTCGACAACAAGAGGCTCTTTTTTTTTTACGTACTTGGCATGGACCAGTGCATGTGCATGCATGCAATGACAATATATTCTTCTGCCGTTGCGCCATCCAAGTTTATATAATTGATTTTGCATCGCAATAGCTTGTCCCTTTTCTGAAATTTGAGTTTTTTCATGTACTGAACCGCTGAAGTTAAGAATGAATAATTGTACGACCTTACCACGGCTGTGTTAATTCTTAGTCTTTGATGATTATTTCAATGAAATTTGAATTAGGTCAATATTAAAACGTTTGAACAAGCTTGATATCGACTTTATGAATTTACCTGGTGTCTAAGATATTCTTGCACGAAATCTTACTTGATAGGCGGCATCTGAATTCTGAAAAGTTTCATAATGTTACTAAAATCCAGATTGTTTACAGCTACTCTTGTGCAATGGGAACAATATAGATCTCATATAATTTTGCTGAAATCTACTGTAAATCCAAATAGTATGCACATATCTTTAATTCACCAAGATACGTATCGACAAAATATGTTACACTTACTGCGATTTTTTTGGAAAAAGGAAAAATGCACAGTTGTTTTGTTCATTTTGTTTGTTAAGACTTCATCTTGCCAGTAATATGGTATGGTAGTGTGGTACCAATTTACCGGTGTCGTATTAACTGAAGTAGGTAGTCCTAAGCCTTGCGCAGCCAAAACAGTCTCTTTTTTTTTATATGCAAATTGCCCTTCACTACCCTATTTGCTGACGTGGGGTCATCCTTCTATAAAAGTTACGTATAAAGCTTTTGCTGTTCACAAGAAAAGTTTAGCCTCAAATCACATCTATTAGATTGTTTTTCTTAACCAAAGTCGGTAGGGGAAACCCCAACCTTGTTTAATTTGCTCCCATGGGGAGTCGAACCCAGGTCTGCTAGATGCTAGTCAGGTGCTCTAACCACTAGGCTAGAGGCCCTTTCGCACATCTATTAGATTGTTAAGACAAAGCTTTTGCTGTTCAGAAGAATACATTCCAATTCTCTTTTTCTCCTTTGGGATGTAGGGCAGGATCAGCTAATATATGGCCTACTATGCGTCCTTTTGCACACCCTTTCATTGGAACCGTTTTGTTTATTGGCTACTAATTGTTGAATAGCAATATCCATATCAGATCCATATGTTATATGAACTTGATACTACCGGATGGGGAAAGATGAATAGGAACGCATAAGCTTTCATTCTGTAACCCTGTTTCCAAACTTTGGAACTGGCACATTTATGAATAAAAATACTTTAGTCTTAAGAAGGTGCATTTTCATTCATCCTAACCAACTTAGTCAAGTTCACACTGGACCGCAATTTGTACAGATGGCACAAAGTAATGTGTTAAAACATGGTAATTTGTGATTCTCTACAGTTTTATACCGCATTATTCGAGCCTTTTTATTAAAGGACCATTTATGCTTGTTACAAGGTCTATTGTTTCTATTCCTTTCCATGTACAGAGTTTGATTTTCTTCATTGATTGTAACTTAGCCAGATATGGTATAAGTGATTATTAGATTCTTGGATCGCTAAATAGCTTTTCTTTATTCTAGCATTATAATTTAGGTTGACAGAGTGATTAAAATTTAAGCATGTTCTTATTTTAGCTCCGCTGATTTCCTACATTCGCACTAACATTCATACTGAACTTAGTTCCTTTTTATTTTATTGCAGGTTTTGCAGAAGGCACTGGAGGTTTGGGACCTCCAAGTTATCCCCCTTGACTCCCCAGCTGCCGGGTCATCCTTATTTGACCCTGAACAGGAAGTTGCTTTCATTTGCCACCTGCAGGACCACTGGTTCTGCATTCGGAAGGTGAATGGGGAGTGGTACAATTTTAATAGTCTCTACCCTGCTCCCGAGCACCTGTCAAAGTTCTACCTCTCAGCTTTCATTGACACCCTGAAGGGTTCAGGCTGGAGTATCTTTGCAGTTAGAGGCAATTTTCCCAAGGAGTGCCCAATGGCAACTGAAGGTTCTAATGGTTTTGGGCAGTGGCTTACTCCTGATGATGCCCGGAGGATAACAGCCTCGTGTAACCAGGTGGAATCACCCATTCATCAGGCAAATAGCCCTATACATGGTGATCAATCAGGAGGCATGAGTGAAATGGACATTATTGCGGCGCAGCAGGAAGAAGCTGATCTGAATGCTGCGATAGCTGCTAGCTTGATGGACACTGGGGGTCCATTTGCCAACTCAGATGCGGCTCATGCATATAGTAAGCCACATGATGCTCTTGTAACCGAAGCAGCTCCGAGCACAATAAGCAAAGAGAATAACAAGGAAGAAGCCGAGAAATCTGAACACAGCGTGCCTCCCTGTGAAAACACCAAGGAATCAGCTTCAGGAAGTGATATGATAAAAGAGGTTTCTTCTGTAGAGGGGAAAGAATCAGTGAAAGAAGATTAGGATTTCGTCTCAAATCATTCTGTAACCGAGTTAGACTATACAAACAGGAAGAAACTGGAAGACATGAAAACTGCCTCCCATTTCAGTGGAGTTATGCTTTTATGATTTGTGAATGCTATATACAAGTTGCATAATCTGAACTTCATGGCTTTAAAAGTTTAACTTGCGTAACCATTGTAGATACTGTTTAGAGATCATGCCTTTTTCCCTCATTTGTCATGTTAACTTCTGCCTATTTGCTACAGCTTTAGGCACTCTGATCCTGAATGCTCTCATATGCCGTGTGGTTTGTTCAAGTCAGCGATTACCAAGAATGCTTCTGGACAAGCGGTATGCTTGTAAAATCTTTCAGTGTGTGAAGGCCATATGCAAAACCTTCCAGCAATACCATGTGCACATTGTTCTTTGGCTGTTGCTCCTCTTTGAGCAATGGCTGCTGCTGGTAGAAGTCCAGCGGCGAACCGCAGGCAGAGTGTGGAGGAAATCAAAGGACACGGAGCTGATGCTTTTTGTGTCCCTTGGTGTGGTCCCACCTTACGCTCGCAATTTTGTTTCCCGCTCCTCCCGCTCCTAAATGATCAGGCGTCCGAAAATTCACAATCACCCAAGTTGATGCGTAAACAAATCATAAACATAGATATACCATTGATATAAAAAGGCCCAGGTCCCTTTACTCAAAGAATACCATGCATTCAGAAATACAGGAGCCAGAAGGTACATCATCTTTCCATGAGAAACAGAATATGCTTCAAATCACCTTTTCATGCTGTTACATTTTCCAGGACAATATGGTAATCTCTACTTCGACAATCCTTATCCCAATGCTACGAAGATCCATGGAAGGATTCATCTATAACTCAAAGGCCGTACCGCATCGAATATACACAGACGTCTGTATGTCCAGACTCTTGCAACCTATCATGTGTAGTTCCAGCAGAACGTACGTATGAAACTTAACAACTTTTGAATGAATGACTATTTCTCTAGGTGTGCGTTTCCATCCTTTCCACTAATTAACCCAGTTTTGGGTCTAATTAACTTTTGAATGACTAATTAACTTTTGAATGAACCTGCTCAGAAACTCCCAGCGACCCCAGAGATCCAGCCTGCCGCTGTGCGCCCAACACGCGCCACGGCCTTCAGGGTGTCGTCGCCATCCTCCTCCTCGCTCCCGTCGTAGTCGTAGTCGTCGCTATCCTCATCCTCCTCGCCCCCGTCCACCTCGTCGTAGTGCCTGCGGGATGGTGGCAGCAAACTGACCTCCTCGTCCACGTCGTCATCGTCTTCGCTCCAGGTGGCCGCTGGCGCCGGGCCACCAAAGCGGACGCCGCGCCGGCGCGCGGCAGTGCTCGAGCGACGGATTTGCCCCTGGTAGCTGCTCGCGTCAGGCCTCCTTGCTGGTGGCAGCAACAGCCCCGCCTCGTCGCCGTCGTCGTCGCATTCGCCCCTGGCAGCTGCTCGCGTCACGCCACCGGAGCGAAAGGAAGTTGAGGGAGGGATGGACGACGAGCCGGCGCGCTGCTCTGCCGTCGTCGCCTCCACCGCGCCTGCTTCTCCGTGGAAGCCGCGTCACCTCCTCCTCGTCGTCGTCATCGTCGCTCCTGAAGGCACCGAACCGGTGTCGGGGCGCTGCGGCGGTGCCGGTGCTGGATCGACTCATCCGGCACGCTTCTGATCTGCCATTCTTCTCTCGACCATGCTTGGTCGCGAGTGGCATCAACTCCAAG
This sequence comes from Eragrostis tef, assembly GCA_000970635.1. Classification (NCBI taxonomy): domain Eukaryota; kingdom Viridiplantae; phylum Streptophyta; class Magnoliopsida; order Poales; family Poaceae; genus Eragrostis; species Eragrostis tef. The sequence continues at coordinate 13,660 of LAPY01001315.1, forward strand.
CCCTCCTCATCGCGGCGCCTTCTTGCCCGCCCCACCACCACCGCCTCCTTCTCGTCGTCGCCTTCACCCCCGTACATCGCTGGCGCCGGGACACCAGAGCGGCCGAAGCGCCGGGTCGCCGCGATGCCGGAGCGACGGCGACGCCCGGGTGCCAAGCTGCTGGTGCGACGGGCACGCCGGACGGCCGCTCGAGCTTCTCTCCGAGCAGTCTTGATAACCCAAGAGCGGAGTTTGAATGCCACGAACAAAAACAAGGAGCCTAGGGCCAGATTCTGGGTGAAGCTGCCAATGGAGGAAAGTGCATCGCCTGCGGCTGCAGGCTGCAGCGGCCTCTCCG
>LAPY01001315.1:14786-27809 GCA_000970635.1 Eragrostis tef
GCCGGACGGCCGCTCGAGCTTCTCTCCGAGCAGTCTTGATAACCCAAGAGCGGAGTTTGAATGCCACGAACAAAAACAAGGAGCCTAGGGCCAGATTCTGGGTGAAGCTGCCAATGGAGGAAAGTGCATCGCCTGCGGCTGCAGGCTGCAGCGGCCTCTCCGACCCAAAGTCGTACTCGAAGCTGGGAAGTACCGAGGGACGAGGAAGCCCTCGAGCCATTTTCGATGCGTGGGGAAGAGGGGGGCTGGTTTGTTCACTGCTGTATGATCAGGACGAGCGATCGAAACTGAGGACGATCGAGGTGGTGTGTGTCTGTGTGATGGTGAAGCTATATGCGAGCGACAGACAGCCTGGAGGCCCAACACAAGCTAAAGCTATAGCCCATATTGGGACAACCACAGTACGAATCCATACTAAAATGGGATGCTCGTACGTAAGACAACTAAACCATTTCGGCATGGAACAAGTCCGCACGACACTTGGTGTAATTAACCAGCATGAAAAAGTTGGTCGTATGAAACCAAGATCGCATCAATCAAGCAACTTCCTGCTGATATATGTCCATTTTCTTGCCTGTCCCACTCAGCTGCATCGATCAATCGCCTTTATTTATGAATCTTTGCTTATGCCCACTGTGAAAATAGTCTATAAACTCTTCGAAAAAAATAGTCTATAAACGAAGGATACTAGTAAGAAAAAGGATTTTTTTTTGGGTCTGGTCATTCCATATGTTCACCCGTCCCGAGTTCGATTAGTCCATTCATCGCAATATATGCAGTGCATCAGCATCACCTTTATAACTGGAACTGGGCCGTTCACTAATGCCGTTGGAAAGTTTAATTCGTGGAATTCTTGTCATACCGAGGCTTAGACTAGAAGGAACAAGATCCTGAGCATATTGACTCTTCGGTTCCTAGATGCAAACAAAAGTCAGGTGCTTAGCCGACCATCAAAATCAACACGCTTTCCAGTAGCAAACGTATCCAGAAAAAAAAAGGGTGTATATAAGCGACGACAATATCAGGATCCTGCTTTTCTGTTCCTGAAATGGCCGCAAATGTACCAGCTGTATTGACATCCTTGTCATTGCACAATCACGTATCGGTTTCATAAAAAAAAGGTCATATATCAGTGCTAGCAAACACAACAGAATAAACTCTATAATTGAATCAATGAGCATATTTTGTACAATGTAGCACTTCAACATATTGTGGGGAAATCTACTAAAACTTAAGAATGCTACACATCAGATGGTAAAATGTAAGATCCAAATTGTGGAGAATCAGAGTTAGTGTTCAATCACTGAAGTAAGGTATCAAAGTTCAAATACCTGCTAATTTATCAACACACCTGAGTTGGCAATGGGTTTCAAACTAACAAATGTAAGCAGTGAAACAATAGGACCCAAAAGGCCAATATAGACGGAAGAAGAAAGTCAAATAGTCAATGTTTAGTACCTGGAGCAAATATCTTTGATCTTAAAAGGCCAAGGTCGACATGGAAAGGTGATGGTTTGGTCCATCCCACAACGCACACGAGCCATCTCTACACTAGCTTGTACCGAAGCCACAACTAAGATCATGAACCACCTCAACCTAAGAGACTGGCCTCGCAGACGAGGCTTTCATAACTTTTTAAGTTATGCTTGTCCATCACAATCATCTGACGTGGGACTAAACCTAACAATCCACCTCCATCCAATTCTCCTTCACATGGAGCAGAGGGCATACTCCAACAACCTATCTTCGTGTGGATGGGGACTCAGAGATCCACTTTGATGGTCTTATATCAATGTGAGGTCCATGAGATATTCTGGATCCAGATTGAAAACACCGGTACCTCTTATTAGAGTGGGTAGCCCGATCTATTACACACACTAGCGCCTATATTTATGTCCAAGTTCAGCATGCTACAATCTACTCAGGCTCAATCCAAGCCACAACCAAGGTACTTGTCTACTTGATAGGTTCTTGACCACGTTGTAAGTTATTATCTCCCATCACGATATCCAGTCGTGATTGTTATATTTGAATATCATTTGTATAAGAAAGATTACATGTTAAATTGAGTTGTATCAACGGTATTTATAGGACTACAGTCAACTCTTGTTTTGGCCTTCACATAAACCTAGGTTCATTCTCGTAGTATAGGATGATATAAACACAACATCATCATAGCGAGTGATGACTACAACATGAATAACATGGTAAGCGAAAGGGATAGTAAGAAAGAATTTATTATCTTATTTATGAAGAATACAATACATTGTTTGTTTCTCATTGTAACGGTCCACCATAGGTGAACTTTCCCTCAGTATTTATTGGGGATACAGAATATATGCTCTCGTCACTGAAAAAGGGGGTTTGATCATGTTTAACCTTTGTTGTTTTACCGTTCTGATCGATAAGTTGAATATTGCTAAAAGATGCAGCTTTTACATTTTTCGAGAGAAATCCACTTCCCATTGGTGCCAACTGAGTTGTGCTAGTCACCACAAATCCACCAAGCCTAATATTGTCTGCTTTATCGCCCAGGCTAGTGAACAAGGATTTTGGGAAGCGTCCAATTAAGTATGGTTCTGAGTCAAATCCAATGTGCACTAACCAATCTCCAGCACTATCCTGAATAGTGAAAATACATATTTCGTTATTACAATTAGTGTAAAAATGTCAAATCGTATTGTTCTAAGTATAGTACATAAGTTTACTATTGCGATGGTATAAGACATAATTTTCCGACTACCTTAAAAACTTTGAAGATGATGGTACGTTTGATGCCATCAGGGTCAGAGACTGCATCGATGGCAACTCCTGGAACCGTAGATATATTAGCTTCAGGCACATACCCAGGACAAAGTAAGTTGAAGCAACCTGTGTTCTGATAATTATCACGCTAAAATGTAATTGTAAATAAGTTAGCATAAATAATGAAGGGAACTAATATGATTTAGAATAGAGGAATGTGTCTTACCGTCCAGAGAACATAAAAATGAGTTTTAGAATCGCCATATAATTCTGGAAAGACCTAGAGATAATGTTACAAATAGTATGAGAATTTAGAAATAGAATCACGATTTTTTCAAGAATACAACATTGTTTTCAAGGATCACCATATGTTTAATATAAATATTTAGGCATTTGGTTGTGACAGCAGCCATAAAAAACATCATCAACATATTAGGAGGGACAAGACAATTACATGCCAACCAACAACAATCCCATTGCGAATGGATTTTGTTCCGTCACCAACATTACTAATTTGGACAAGCACTCCAGACCGGTCGTCTTGAGCTACTGGAAAACCATAGACATCACTTGTTACTTCAATACCATAGTAATCCTGAAAGTTCATCATGTGTCCTGCAGTCTGAAACAAAAATAAATTAAAACATGTATCTCAACAGAATAATTTGAACTCTTCTTCAACGTTATCCTATCCACCAGATATTTTCTTTTTCTATTGGCTAATTATTAGATGATTTCCTTTGTACAATACTATTATTTAATTCTATTATCTCTATATGTTAGCCTTAGACGCATTTCCTAGATAACTCTAACAGGCAAGAAAAGGTTATGTAATTAAAAAAAACAAACTTACAAAAACAGTTGTCTTGCCAGCATCAAGTTGTTGTGCACCTTTATGTTTAGATCCTTCAATTGCGTGCGATCGGTTCATTGTTAAGAATAGCGGATCCAGGTGTGAAGAAATCAATCCATCAAGCTCATTTTCCAAAAAAGCACCATCCAACTGGACCTACAAAAAAGCCCAAATGAGAAAAAGGAGAAACATGTTATATCTCTTCATAAAGAACTATTCCTTAGCGACTTCAATTAAACGTTAGGCACTAACATTGGAATATATACTTAAAATTAGAGGGAAACAAATATTACTTCATCTACCCACCTGACTTATATCATAGGTAAAACACCCGGGTATGTTGTGAGAGAATAGTAGAATGCTTGAAAACACAACAATGAGAGAAACATTTCCCATGTTAAAAACTAGGGAGCAAAAACAAGCAATGCATAACCATAGTGGAAGGCTCCCATTTATATGCCTCAATTCTCATGCAAAAATTTATAGAATACTTAATAATTATTGATATACAGTTGGTTCTCACTATTTTATTATCTACAAAGATTCGAGTATATGGTGTTTCAATTGACACTAATTATGATTTCTGACCCAAAGATTTGATTTTTTATATAACTTACATTCGATTAACCATCTGGTGGTTTCCATGTATTCATTACTTTCATCCAAGTGATATAGTTTACAATATAGACAATATTTTATTTGCAATATATTTAATGTTTCCATTTTCTTGATATTGGTACACAAATATCCTCAATTATTGTCTTTTAATGTCATTGATATCAACATAATTAATGCTTTAATGTTATAGATACTAGTTCACAAAGATCTTCAACGCTCATTTAGGGTGGCACCAAAAGATATGAATGCTACATCATAATATTCAAATCTTTGATGATAAGTAGGCATGCAAGCAATGAAATTGTCCATAAATCATCTAACAATATTAACTCATATTTACTCGGCTTCAATCGATTGAAATTGGTCGAAATTTCAGTCAATGAAGAAGATGCCCAAACGGTGGAAGCATAGAGAAGAGAGAGAGCACTCATTTCTGTTTGATGCTAGGTGCGAATCGGAGGTTGAAGAGCCGTTTGATCTTTATCCTCCGGCTGGTAGCCATGAACAACGATTTTCAGTCAGCTGAAAATTAGCATGCTTTGGTGCCTTTCAATTATAATTGTACATCTACGTAGGCAAAAATATGCTTAGGATATTTTTAGTGTAAATTATGCAAATTTTAGATTTTGTGGTATTTGTTTCACAAAATCTCAGATATTTTGTCTCGTTTCAGGTTTTGTGGTTCTATTGTTTCACATAACCCCTCCTTTTTTGAAAATTACTCTAGGGATGATATACGAACATTGAGCATCATATGGTTGTGATACGATTTTGGGTTCCGTCGATCAAATCGACTGGGTTCGTCTCACGCACGCAATGAAGTCATGTGTTAATGTTATATTAGTAATAACTTTTACAAGAGGTGAAGCTTTGTGAGATAATATAACTATAAAATCTAGGGTTAAGTGAGAAAGATTACAAAATCTACAGTTTTATTTACTAGTTTTCTATTAATTTCTTTTTTTGATAGATTTTTCCAAGCCGCCACAGCCAGCCACGCCAAAAGTTTGTCAGCTCTGCCTAACCTTTGCAGGTGCTTGGTTCGTAGCAAAGGTATGGCCCCACAGCTTTTTGCAGTTAAAAAACACACCACAATTGTGGCGAGTAAAAATGCCGCGTAATCTTTGGCGCCGCCTAACATGCGGAGTGTGGCGAGTGACGGCCAGCATCCAAACAGCCCCCAAGTGTCTTCGTCTTGTTTGGTGGCGCCACGCTTGCGCCTACTTTTCAAAAAAAAAAAGAAGAAATTCTCTTCGAGATCACTCCGTAGGCCGCAGCTGCCATTCTTTGCCTTGTCCCTTTCGCCTTTCCCATCAGCTGGAGTCTGATCGGAGGAGAGATCCATCCGCCGATGGATTCCTCCGGCCAAAGCTGCCGGCTGGTCGCCGTTCGCCGCCGAGAGATCGCTGCACGACCTCCTCGGCGGCGGCACCGGTGAGTTCGGCGCCTTCAGTACTGAGCCGTTGACTACATCGTCTTTATCGTGTTGTTTGCTGCGCCATGAGGTTGTCTGCATTTTGCATTTCAGAATTGTGTGGCTGGTGTGATAATTTCTGTGGGCGCAGTGGCGGATGTGATGCTGTGGAGGAGGAGAGAGGTGGCCGGCGGGTTGCTGGCCACGGTGGCGGCATCTTGGGTTCTATTCTACCGTGTGCCCGGCTACACGCTACTCTCTTTCGTGTCCCAGGTGCTTATGATCCTGCTCACTGTCCTCTTCGTCTGGGCCAAGGCTGCGCGGCTGCTCAACAGGTGATGCTCGTTTGATCTCCAAACAAGTGAAGAACCGCTGTTGTTGATTCGAAGTATGATAGAACAACTCATATGTCTGAATTGGCTCAACTGCTGGGCTATAGCACGGTGGTAATTCGTGAATTCATGACATTTGCAGATATTATGTACTAATCGGTTGCTGGTCTTCCTTTAAAAAAAGTAGATTGCTGGTAGATAAGCTTGGTACAAGCCTGATATAGAAATGTTTTATTGGTCGAGCTGTTATGCTCATCTGAGCACGGCTCTGAATGGTACAGAAATGCAGAAACTTAACTTGCTACACAAATGTTCAAACTTTATGTTGTTATAATCTGATTAAAATAGAACTGTTTTACTTTTAAGTTAGAGAAAGTTGACGTCAGAGTGCAATACCATGGTCCTTATTGCAAAAACAGAGGTAAAGAACACTTGAGAACTGGAATGAACTATACTGTATCGCTTGTGCTCTTTTGTAGTTCTGCTGTCACTGTTTATGCCAATTCTAAGGCTGTCGAAAAAATGGATATATGTAGGGCACCTCCCCCAGTTCCGTTTATTAAAATCTCTGCAGGGTCAATGAGTGAAGCAGCAAAAATTGTGGGCAATTACATGAATAAGATACTCCAGGATTTTGAAAACATTGCACTAGGGAAGGACTCAAGCCTCTTCTACAAGGTGGCCGTCGTGTTGTTACTGACCTCCATAGTTGGTCGTCTCACGAATCTTATAACCTTGGTTTATACAAGTAAGGTTTTTTGCTGTCCTAAATTTCCTAAAGTACCACTGCACATTTGTTCAAAACTTTGTATTACAATGTGGAAAAATTGGTGAAATACATTCTTCATGAAATAACCTCTAAATGCCTGCAAAATATGTTCAGGTAGATAATGGAATTGATGTATGTCAGAACTATGGAAGCAGAGCCAATGCTCGGGTTATCACTTCTATTTTTATTGGGTAGAGCAGCAGCATGACACTACTTTAACTGAAAATTAAAGTCGGTATAAACTAATTGGTATTTCGAACACGTTGTCAGAAGTTCGACACCAATACTTCCGAATGCAGTTCAAGGAAGAGCTTTGCAAAGAACATAAGAACGTGAAATTGGATGACCTTGGCCTTGGCCTCTCTTCTTCTTGCATAGAGGTAGCTGATTGGAACCGGATGCAGTCAACCTAATCTGCAACTCTGAAATGCATGGAAGATCCTTTAGAAAGGGAACCCAGTTCGAAAATTTGCTCTATTACTTTTGCTGATGAATGCACAACCACTGACCTTAACCTCTTTCTGCCAGGTCTTGTTATTTCACTCACGATGCCTGCTTTGCTGGATAATACTGAAGAGCATATTGCCAGATTCCTCAATAAAGCTTCAACATATATTCAGGCATGTGAAGAAGCATGCAAAGAGTACAAATTTAAGATGAGGAATAGCGTACTGGAGAAGAAGAAGCTGTGTTGATGTCAATGTGATTTTCCAAGAAAATTTTGCCTTCTGAATTATCTCATCCTTTAAAGGAAAAAAACAATTCTCACAAGCACATCACAATTGTGGTCAGTCAATATAATGTAGAATGCAATGTTCTATAGTGCCAGTATGTGACAAAACCATTGAGAAAAAGAGCTTCTCTGATCTGAAATCCATCTCGCCCGTGACGGTGGCTGAAGCTGTACTGAAGCTTGAACTAAACAGCGGCGTTAATGGCAGGGGCGGAGATGGGCCGACGAATCGGCGCCATGATGTCCTGCATAGACGCGGATAACATGAGAAGGGCTGTGGTGGAGGATGGAAGGCGCGGCAAACCGACGAGGTGATGATTTCCTGAAGCGGGCTCCCTGGCGGCGGCGGTTGGGGGCGTCGATCCTCGAACCTCTCGTCGATGGCGTGCTCCGCCGAAACCGGTGAATCCGCAAGAAAGGTGTTAGGGAGGAAGTAGGTAGAAGAACTAGTAGGAAGGAACAGAGAGGATGAGTTCGGATGTATTACATAAGGGGAAAGTAATTGTTACAGTTATCTTCATCGATGTCTTTCTCTCTCATCTCGACTCTTCTTATATTACAAACCACAGCTCGTACACGCAACTCACTACTTCCACTCTGGATCGAATAGGTGAACATTGGGTTTCTTGCTGCGGACGGGGCGAGACGGCCCATGGGCTTCTTCCAGTGAACGTGCCGGTGAATGCATGGTGCTAACATCCCTCCCCTCTTTAGAACCTGATTGCTCCTAAACAGGTGACCTATGAAACCTTTGTCGTAGATGCACCAAATCCTCCCATGTAGCAAGATCGTCAGACATACCGGACCACTGAACCAACCCTTGATCAACAGTATCATCTCCACGAGTAACAGATCTACGCAGGGTAATCTTGATGGGCACTTGCAATGGTGCAGACATATCAGGCAATGCTGCATTGACTTGGATAGAAGGACTGACTGCTTGCTGTTGAGCTGGGATACGTGAAAAACTGGATGCACAGAGCTACCAGGCGGCAAATCCAACTTGTAAGCGACCAATCTAACCTTGGATAAGATGGTAAATGGGCCAAAGTACTTGAAAGAAAGCTTGTGATTAGCACGATGTGCAACAGAAGATTGAACATAAGGCTGAAGCTTAAGGAAAACTCTGTCTCCTACTTGAAACTCCCGTTCAGAGCGAGATTTGTCAACCTGTTTCTTCATTCTATCTCTTGCTCGAGCAATATGTTGCTTGATAAGATTAGTCATGACTGCACGCTCTTGTAACCACTGTTGCAAATCTAGAACTGAAGATTTAGCAGCAGGATCAATTCCAAAATGGGAAGGAGAGTGTCCATACAGTGCTTCGAAGGGGGATAAATTGATAGCCGAGTAAAAACTGGTATTATACCAGAATTCTGCCAGAGAAAGCCAACTGCTCCATTTCCTAGGGCAAGCATGAACAAAACACCTGAGAAAAGTTTCCATGCATTGGTTAACGCGCTCGGTTTGACCATCTGTCTGTGGGTGGTATGAGGAACTCATTCTCAATTCAATCTTGACGAGAGAGAAAAGTTCCTGCCAGAGAGTGCTAGTAAAAATTTCATCTCTGTCCGAGACTGTAGCCTTTGGCATTCCGTGCAGCTTGTAGACATTGTCCAAATAAAGACAAGCCACAGATACTGCAGTAAAGGGATGTTTAAGTGGTATAAAATGTGCATAACGAGTGAATTTATCAACCACCACAAGGATGCAATCATAGTTGCTAGAGATTGAGAGCCCTTCTACAAAATCCAATGTAACCACTTCCCAAGCGAAGGCAGGAGCTTCCAAAGGCTGGAGGAGCCCTGGATACTTGGAACGATCAGGTTTGGCCTCTTGGCACACAGTGCAGGCTCGAACAAATGCAACAACTGTGGCCTTCAATCCAGTCCATGCAAAGTACTGTTTAACACGTCTGGTAGTTACTGGTATCTCAGAATGTCCCCCAATTGCACTAGAGTGGAGAGCAGCAACCAGTTGTTGTTGCAGGTTTGCATCATTACCAACCTAGATTCTTGATTTATAGCGCAAGAGACCACCCACCAGAGAAAAATGAGGAACAGCAGAAGGACTTACTGACAGAGCTGCAATTTTATCTCTACATTTTTCATCATTGGCATAAGAAGCTTCAACCAGGTGCAATCATTGGGGGGATGCAGAAGATATAGCAAACAATTCAGGGTTGGAACTATGTGATCTCCGGGACAAGGAATCAGCAACACGATTTTCAGAGCCTTGCTTATATTGGACTTTATACTGTAATCCAAGAAGCTTAGTAAAAACCTTCTGTTGCCAGGGTGTATTCAGCCTTTGGTCAGTAATATGGGCTAGGCTTTTCTGGTCAGTGAGGATAGTAAATTCCTCATACTGCAAGTAGTGTCTCCACTGATCCACTGCCAGTAAAATTGTCAGATACTTCTTTTCATAGGTAGAGAGACCCATATTCTTGGCACACAAGGGTTTACTGACATATGCAATTGGGTGACCATCTTGCTGTAACACTGCACCAATGCCTGATCCTGATGCATCAGTTTCAATACAGAAGGGTTTAGAGAAATCAGGTATGGCCAGAATAGGAGCTGTACTTAGTGCTACTTTAAGAGCTTGAAAAGATTGCTCATGAACTGATGTCCAAACATACAGTGAATCTTTCTTTAACAGCTCTGTGAGAGGTTTAGCTATGATTCCATAATTTTTGACAAATCTTCTGTAATAGCCTGCCATACCCAGGAAGCTTCTCAATTCTTTGAGACATGTAGGTGCAGGCCACTGTTCAACAGTCTGGACCTTAAAAGGGTCAGTAGACACACCATGCTCACTGATAATATAGCCCAGATAAGAAATCTGCCTCTTGGCAAAATTACACTTAGATAGTTTGACTTTCCAACCACCTCTGAGAAGTAGTTCCAATACTTGCTGCAAGTGCAATAGATGTTCTTCATAAGGTTTTGCTAAAGACCAAAATATCATCAAAGAATACCATAACACATTTACGCAGGAGAGGGTGAAGAGTAGTATCCATGGCACCCTGAAATGATGCTGGTGCTCCAGTGAGGCCAAATGCAAGGACTTTGAACTCAAAATGACCATCATATGTGGAAAAGGCAGTTTTGAACTCCTCACCAGGTTGCAGCCTTATCTGATGAAATTCAGCACTCAGGTCCAAACAAGAGAACCAGCTAGCACCAAACAACTCACTAAATATGTCTTCCATGATAGGGATAAGGAACTGGCTCTTAATAGTCAAAGCATTTAAGTGTCTAAAATCAACACAAAAACGCCACGACTTATCCTTCTTTTTCACAAGCAGAACAGGAGATGAAAATGGGCTTGTACTAACTTGAATAATACCATTATCCAACATTTCTTTGACCTGCTTCTCTATTTCACTTTTCAAAGCAGGAGGATACCTATAGGACCTGATGTTAAAAGGAGAGGCACCAGGCACTAAAGGAATTGCATGGTCACAACTTCTCTTAGGAGGAAGACCTGATGGTTTCTGAAATACCACAGCATATTGTTCAATCAGATGCTGTATTTCCATAGGGAGCTGTTGCAGCTCCACTGAAACAGATGTTTCATCCACAATGCTGGACAACTGGACAATTGTATCAGGTGGAAGTTTAGAGATCAACCCCTGCAGCAAGATAGTGGTGCCATGATATGGAATAGACATCCACTTTTGTCGCCAATGAACTTTCATAGGACTATAAGATTCCAACCAATCCATACCCAGAATGAGGTCAAAGCAATGAAGGACTTACTGATAGAGCTGCAATTTTATCCTTACATTTTTCATCATTGGCATAAGAGGCTTCAACCAGGTGCAGCAATTGGGAGATGCAGAAGATATAGCAAACAATTCAGGGTTGGAAACATGTGATCTCCGTGACAAGGCATCAGCAACACGATTTTCAGAGCCTTGCTTATATTGGACTTTATACTGTAATCCAAGAAGCTTAGTAAAAACCTTCTGTTGCCAGGGTGTATTCAGCCTTTGGTCAGTAATATGGGCTAGGCTTTTCTGGTCAGTGAGGATAGTAAATTCCCCATACTGCAAGTAGTGTCTCCACTGATCCACTGCCAGTAAAATTGCCAGATACTCCTTTTCATAGGTAGAGAGACCCATATTCTTGGCACACAAGGGTTTACTGACATATGCAATTGGGTGACCATCTTGCTGTAACACTGCACCAATGCCTGATCCTGATGCATCAGTTTCAATACAGAAGGGTTTAGAGAAATCAGGTATGGCCAGAATAGGAGCTGTACTTAGTGCTACTTTAAGAGCTTGAAAAGATTGCTCATGAAGTGATGTCCAAACATACAGTGAATCTTTCTTTAACAGCTCTGTGAGAGGTTTAGCTATGATTCCATAATTTTTGACAAATCTTCTGTAATAGCCTGCCATACCCAGGAAGCTTCTCAATTCTTTGAGACATGTAGGTGCAGGCCACTGTTCAACAGTCTGGACCTTAAAAGGGTCAGTAGACACACCATGCTCACTGATAATATAGCCCAGATAAGAAATCTGCCTCTTGGCAAAATTACACTTAGATAGTTTGACTTTCCAACCACCTCTGAGAAGTAGTTCCAATACTTGCTGCAAGTGCAATAGATGTTCTTCATAAGGTTTTGCTAAAGACCAAAATATCATCAAAGAATACCATAACACATTTACGCAGGAGAGGGTGAAGAGTAGTATCCATGGCACCCTGAAATGATGCTGGTGCTCCAGTGAGGCCAAATGCAAGGACTTTGAACTCAAAATGACCATCATATGTGGAAAAGGCAGTTTTGAACTCCTCACCAGGTTGCAGCCTTATCTGATGAAATTCAGCACTCAGGTCCAAACAAGAGAACCAGCTAGCACCAAACAACTCACTAAATATGTCTTCCATGATAGGGATAAGGAACTGGCTCTTAATAGTCAAAGCATTTAAGTGTCTAAAATCAACACAAAAACGCCACGACTTATCCTTCTTTTTCACAAGCAGAACAGGAGATGAAAATGGGCTTGTACTAACTTGAATAATACCATTATCCAACATTTCTTTGACCTGCTTCTCTATTTCACTTTTCAAAGCAGGAGGATACCTATAGGACCTGATGTTAAAAGGAGAGGCACCAGGCACTAAAGGAATTGCATGGTCACAACTTCTCTTAGGAGGAAGACCTGATGGTTTCTGAAATACCACAGCATATTGTTCAATCAGATGCTGTATTTCCATAGGGAGCTGTTGCAGCTCCACTGAAACAGATGTTTCATCCACAATGCTGGACAACTGGACAATTGTATCAGGTGGAAGTTTAGAGATCAACCCCTGCAGCAAGATAGTGGTGCCATGATATGGAATAGACATCCACTTTTGTCGCCAATGAACTTTCATAGGACTATAAGATTCCAACCAATCCATACCCAGAATGAGGTCAAAGCAATAGAGAGGTAATATCTTCAAGTCAGCAGAAAATTCATATACAGACATAGACCAAGTAGCATTGGGAATATAGGACTGACATGATAAGTGTTCTCCATTAGCAACCACCACATTCAGAGGC
>LAPY01001315.1:68474-87513 GCA_000970635.1 Eragrostis tef
CACCCGCGGCGAGCGCCGCCGCCGCGTAGTGCTGTGCGTCACATTGGCCCACCCACTCCGCCGGCGGAGAGGGAAGCGCCGTGCCCGGCGCCGTCCCATCCTCCACGTGGAACACCATGCCGAGACCCATGGGCACGTGCGGGTCCAGGTGACAATGGAAGAACCACATGCCTGCGTCGACTCCAAATGAGGTCGGTCATCAGTTAAAGCCGTCTTTTGTAGTAATATAGTAGTAATTATTTGGGCCTTGTCGGCAGAACAACTGACTGATACCTGGATTGTTGGCGACGAAGCGGATCACGGCCCACCCACCGCCGGGCACGGCGATGGTGTTGCGCGACACGGGGTCGACCAGGTTGTAGCTGACGCCGGGTGTGAAGTTGCCGACGCCCTGCGCCAGCACGAAGAAGTTGAACCCGTGTAGGTGGATCGGGTGGTTCTCCGTGGCCACGGCGGTCGGGTTCTGCAGCACGACCTCCACCACGGAGTTGTACGGGATCTTCTTCACCTTGGTCGCCACCGTCATCGCCGTGCCGCTCGGCGGCGGGGCGGCCGAGCCGGTGAGGTGCGCGCCCAGGAGGGACGCCTCGGACGGGAGGCGGAACGACACGCCGTTCATGGACGCGGCGACGGCGTTCCCGGTGCACTTGGTCTGCGACGGGTCGCAGGGAATCTGGCCCAGCCCCAGCTCGATGGTCATGCTCACGTCCACCGTAAGTAGAAGGCGTTCGCCGTCGAGGCGTCGGAGCTGTTGGGCATGGTGGGCATGGCCGGCGTGGCGGTCGCCGACGTGCCGTTGTACCGCAGGATCGCGGACGCCGTGGTGGCGTCGGAGGCGGCCATGGTCGACGGGGTCAGCGTGTCGTGCGCCTGCACCGCCATGTAGTAGCTCCCCGGCGCGGCGTTGGTGGTCACCAGCGCGTCCACGGTCTGGCCCGGCGCCAGCACCAGCGTGTCCGTGTTGAAGTTGGAGGTGTAGCCCGCGTCCACGGCGACGACGGTGAAGTTGTGCCCGGCCAGCTTGAAGAAGAGGTGCGCGTTCAGGCCGGCGTTGATCACCCGGAGCAGCACCGTCTTGCTGGGCTCCACGTCCACCGTGAACGTCTCGTCTAGTAACAAATGAAAGCATTAGTTAGTTACTGCCGATTATTTACGGTTGGCCAATTAATTTCTGACGATGATGACGCGATTGTTCGTACTTGCGCACTGGTAGAGCAGGCCGGTTTTGCCGTTAACGGTGAACGCGTCAGACTGCACCGGAAGCTGGCCGGCCAAGATGGCGTCGCTCTCGACGTCCACGACATTCTGGTTCCACCACTCGCCTGTTGACAGCCTCATCCAAAGACACGAAAGAGAGACGTCAAAATCACGCTCGCTTTCTTTATGTCCACACCAAGAAGATATGGACTGCCGAAACGGCGAAATGCGGCACAGCACAGCAGCAGTTACTACCAAGCACGATGGGGACCTCCTTGTCCGGCGCCGGGAAGGGGTAGGAGTTGCCGCGCCTCGGCCGGACGATGAAGGCGCCGTACACCGTCGCGCGGAGGAAGGAGGAGTGGGCGTGCCACCACAGCGTGCCCTCCTGCCCCGGGACGCTGAACCGGTACGTGAACGAGCTGTTGGGCTGGATGGGGCACTGCGTCACCATGCTCGGACCATCCGCCCACGGTGTCAGTAGCTGGAGCACACCATGCCTGTTGTCAATCATGCAGCACCAGAAGCAGTGGAACAGTTAGGCCGACTTCCACCTCTAGTATAGACTGAAAGAATTCAATTCAGTGGGCGGCTAGCTAGTGTCAAGGGCACTGAAGCATTGCTGTAGTTTTCAAGTGCAAAAGACAGGGTGAAAACAATGCCTTCCTTCCTAATGGGGTAAATTACAGTTAGTACTTTAGCTTAATCTATTCGCCACTCTTGACCTTCCAGAGTGGAGCTTATATGCCCCTCCGTGCCGCACCTTTTGGCGAGCTTTTTGGCTACACTCTGGTGTGAGGTCGTGAAGATAATCTCGCATCTTTACACTTGGCAAATATTCAGATGAGCTGCCCTACACTCACAGGCGCTGCTTCGACAGGTAGGGTGTCCTTTTCAGAGGTTTCACTTTCGGCCTCTAGATAGAGTCTAAGAAAACACCCATCATCAAACTGTTACAACCCCAAGGATGCAATAAAACACTGGGATGGCAGGTTCCTCACGGCAGCTCACATGACTTGATGTCACAGAGACGACTTGATAGTTCAAATAAAAACAAAGAACGCGCAACGGCTCTAATCCTGCCTTGTGTGATCATACAATCTCTTTTTCAATTAAAAAATAATGGCAAGCAGGCCGAGACCTCCCCTCCCGTGTTTCGTCGAACGGTCGAAGAAGAAGAAAGAAGAAGAAAGAAGAAGTAGAAGAAAAAGTGGGAGGAGTGTTTACCACTTACCAGTGGATGGTTAAGTTGTATGGCGAAGCGTTGATGACATTGACCACAACCGCGTCACCTTCGTTCACTTCTATCGCGGGGCCTGGCAACTGGCCGTTCACCGCAATAATATCAGTGGTCTTGCATAGCTGACTGATTCGCATACTCCCCACCTAATAACAGGATTACAGATAAACATGTCATTTCGCAAGCTAGGGACCGCGGGCAATGGATTGCAGATAAGGATGCTCCACCAAATGTATGTGACTGAACTCTCTTAGCATCCAGCAAATTCAGAAATTTCCAGTTTTGTAACCACACAAGGCACAAACTCGTCCTGAATTCATGATTGCAAGTGTACTTAAAGCACCAAACACTCTGTTTTGATGTGGAAACGCAACGAACTGAAACAGTTCGTCTTCTTCTCAAAAGCTTGAGAAGAAGACACCATGGATGGTATGGAAGCTCGAGAAGAAATCAGTTAGGACTCAAATGCATGGAGAGAGAGAGAGAGAGAGACGTACTGTGAATGTGTATTTCGCAGTCGCCGCATCGGCCACCGGTCCAACAAGAAGAAGGGCAAACGCCAGCAAAAGCTGCACCATGGATGGAATGGAAGGTCGAGCAGAGAGTTCAGAGCAGTGCCGGAGGAGGGAGGGAAGAGGCAAAGCTTTCTTGGCGATCGCAGGCGACTTGTGTAGCTCAATCTAGAGGAGCACGATAAGTATATATACTGAGTGCTTTCCGCAACTTCTCGAGGAATAACTTAGATAGGACTGCCCTGTATATGTCCAATTTTTTGTGATCACGACATAAAGCTTCGTCTATCTTTGACACGGTTTTGATCCAGGTGTTAGTGCTCCAAGTTATTTTATGCGTCCTCACAAAATGATAGGGAAATCAATGCCAGCTCGTCCCCTGACTGCGATTTGCTTGCTCATGTTTA
Organism: Eragrostis tef; assembly: GCA_000970635.1. Classification (NCBI taxonomy): domain Eukaryota; kingdom Viridiplantae; phylum Streptophyta; class Magnoliopsida; order Poales; family Poaceae; genus Eragrostis; species Eragrostis tef. The sequence goes on from LAPY01001315.1 coordinate 71,831, forward strand.
GGTTTGAGTGCAGTATCAAATCCTTGGTAAATCCTAGAAGCGTCAAATTCTCTTTCTCATCGACACGTCGCAATGCCGTTTTCATCAGATCAGGAATTTTACTTTTGTACACAAGCAAATATTGTTTCTGACGAAGTATAATATGGTTAGCGTACGAGCTAGGTTTGCAATCAGGGAGGCTTGGAGAAACAACTAGGGAGAATTGAAACCATCATTGCAGGAATAACCAACCACATGTCTTTCAGTTGCCCCAATGACCTTTTCGGTCAAGGAAAGCAGCTCTCAAAGCTGAGGTATACAATGAGCTTGCGCTCGAACCAGGTAGCCTTACCCTTAACCAACGCTTTGAAATTCTAACGTGGAGCTTAGCTACTAGACGACAATATACTCCCAAGAAAAGGAAATTATTCCATAAAAATTGGTCTCTCGGAGTTGAATTCGGTGAACATTATTGGCATTCACGTGCTGTCACAAGTGTTATGTGCCCTCTACTCAACTCTAACGTACAGACGGACTATGGAGCAGGTGCAGAAAAGACATGTCAAAAGAGCATGCTTAGCCCCTTACCCTTCCGAAGCAACGAATCTCCTGTTCAGTTGAAGAAATTCCCGAAATTTAAATAGAATCGTACCACATCAAAGGACAATACCAAACACCGGCTGCTCATATCGCATCACATAAGCTTCCACCAAAAGAGAAAGGGACCTGAAAATTATGTGGCAGTTGATCACGGAAGTCTATCTTGACGGGATAACGCCTTGATGTCTATACATACGGGCGAGAATTCATGTAGGACATATTTGTATTCAGTCTTGCGGAGACCTCATTTTCCTGCATATACGTCCGGTGGCATCCAGAGAGTGCCAGCTCGAAACGATTAAAGTTCTGAATGGACCGTTGGTACGCCGGCCTTCTCTCGTCCACCTACTAACTGACGGCTGCACACAGAGTCAGCACCAGCAACGGCTGCCGGCACAAGAGAGGGGCAGGATGTATTTGCTCGTCTGACACGACACATGTATGTGCGCTGGCGTTCCGGTATGGGCAATGTTAAGTTTATCACAATACGAGTACATGCTAGCTCCTGACCTTTCAGAAATGGTCCCGTTTTTGGTACTCTTGGGTTTTCAGTGTCTAGTCCTTCGCTTGGGTTTTTCAGGTCCCCACAAATCCAATTCAGACAGGNNNNCATCATTGCAGGAATAACCAACCACATGTCTTTCAGTTGCCCCAATGACCTTTTCGGTCAAGGAAAGCAGCTCTCAAAGCTGAGGTATACAATGAGCTTGCGCTCGAACCAGGTAGCCTTACCCTTAACCAACGCTTTGAAATTCTAACGTGGAGCTTAGCTACTAGACGACAATCTACTCCCAATAAAAGGAAATTATTCCATAAAAATTGGTCTCTGAGAGTTGAATTCGGTGAACATTATTGGCATTCACGTGCTGTCACAAGTGTTATGTGCCCTCTACTCAACTCTAACGTACAGACGGACTATGGAGCAGGTGCAGAAAAGACATGTCAAAAGAGCATGCTTAGCCCCTTACCCTTCCGAAGCAACGAATCTCCTGTTCAGTTGAAGAAATTCCCGAAATTTAAATAGAATCGTACCACATCAAAGGACAATACCAAACACCGGCTGCTCATATCGCATCACATAAGCTTCCACCAAAAGAGAAAGGGACCTGAAAATTATGTGGCAGTTGATCACGGAAGTCTATCTTGACGGGATAACGCCTTGATGTCTATACATACGGGCGAGAATTCATGTAGGACATATTTGTATTCAGTCTTGCGGAGACCTCATTTTCCTGCATATACGTCCGGTGGCATCCAGAGAGTGCCAGCTCGAAACGATTAAAGTTCTGAATGGACCGTTGGTACGCCGGCCTTCTCTCGTCCACCTACTAACAGACGGCTGCACACAGGGTCAGCAGACTCAGCACCAGCAACGGCTGCCGGCACAAGAGAGGGGCAGGGCGTATTTGCTCATCTGACACGACACATGTATGTGCGCTGGCGTTCCGGCATGGGCAATGTTAAGTTTATCACAATACGAGTACATGCTGGCTCCTGACCTTTCAGAAATGGTCCCGTTTTTGTACTCTTGGGTTTTCAGTGTCTAATCCTTCGCTTGGGTTTTTCAGGTCCCCACAAATCCAATTCAGACAGGGACTCGACGCTTGAGGATTAGGAGGCTACTTTAGAAATGATTCAGATTAGCACGGGCTACAGTTCACAATATACGAGCAGACAAACATGATCCTATCTCTCCATCTGAAACTGTTCTCGAAGACCAGACACGTGTAGGCCCAAATACTGGATTACATCAAGGAGAAAAAATATTAGAGCCTTTTTTTCTTTATATAATGGAATAGTAGTAGCTTTAGATACACTTCATCACCATCCAATCAATCGAAAAATCGAATCATCGAAAGTATACAGTTTGCCTTCTCCTTCTCTCGTTCAGAGAAATCGTTCTTTTTTGCGGCATCCATGGTCCACCGGGTTCCATGGCCGAACGGGCACTGCCGCCCTAGCACTTCGGAAGGTCCCGAGGCGGCGGTGGCAGCTTCGTGTCCGGAGTCGGGCCGTCCTCCACCTCGAACACCATTGCCAGGCCGATGGAAAGATGAGCGTCGATGTGGCAGTGCATGAACCACATCCCTACACGTGTACACACCAAGTTTTCTTATTTTTTTCAGCATATGTATTTCTTACTCCAAAGTCCAAACCATATCATGATAAGCTTGTTGAGAAAAGAGAATTCGTGAGGTGACAAAAGCATGGTATGCTAGCTACTAGTAGGAGTAGCAGACTATACTCGAAACTAAATGTGAGATTGCGTACTGTATACATCATCAGTGGGCCAGTCATCTCTAAAGATTAAAAGGCATCAGTGGGCCAGTCTAGCTTTAGGCCCAGATTCTATCCTTGCGTTAGTGGGCTGAAGAAGAACTTCCAGCTTAGCCAGCCCTATCCAACAGTTGCTGGGGGCGCCCTTTTTACTTTTTTTTTGTTGGGGATTCTCCTCTTCCTACGAATTTTTACGCGTATATTTTTCAATTTCCCCGCAACTTTCACAAGTTATGAAAATCTAACAGGACGTGGACTTTACAAAGTTTCCTTCTTCTTTTGCGAAATTGGAATTTGATAAAGTTCGATCTCGTTGTGAGTTGCTAAAAAGCACATCCCCGTCACGACTTTTCTACAAACCGTTGCATCGATTCGTTTGCGACCATGCAACGCCGTCGATCGTAATCCAAGATTATAAAATATCTGAAAAAAGGAATAAAATACGTGCAAAATTCGTGTTGAAAATTGATCGATCAAGGTAGTCCTATTACCTGGGTTGTTGGCGACAAAACGGATGACGGCCCACCCTCCGGTGGGCACCGCGACGGTGTTCCGCTCCTGCGGGTTGACGAGGTTGAACTGCTCCGCCGCCTCGGCCGCGTCGTAGTTGCCGAACCCCTGCGCCAGGACGAAGAAGTTGAACCCGTGCAGGTGCATCGGATGGCTCTCGCGCCCGACCAGCGCCGTGTTCTGCAGCACCACCTCCACCGTCGCGTTGAACTTAACGGACTTCACCTTCGTCGACGGCGGGCCTCCCGCGGACAGCAGCGTCGCCCCCAGCAGCGCCCCCGTCGCGTTCGCGTAGTCGAACTCCACCGGCGGCCGGTCGGGGAGTCCCTGATGTACACGCCGGCCGTCGCGTTCCGGTGCCGCGCGTCGAGCATCGAGACGGCGGCCGGGAGCGCGAACGACGCGTTGTTCATGGTGGCCGCGACCACGGCGGCGCTCCGGTTGCACGACGTCTGCGCCGGCTGGCAGGAGGAGAAGCACAGCCCGAGGGTCACGAACATGCGGGTGCCGACGGCGAGCGGCACGGTTGGTTGTTGTTCGCCGGGGCGGAGGAGCGCGGTCAGGTTGGAGTAGAACCGGAAGGCCGTGGGCGTGTCTGTGAGTTCCGGCATGGCGGGGAGCGCCGGTGCTTGCTGATGGTCGTCGCTCGGCGCCGCACCGTCGACGTACTCAACGACGACCGTGGTGATGTTGCCGTTGAAACTGCCGGGGCGCAAGGGCAGCGGCGCGCTCTCGTACGAGGAGATGGCCATGTAGTAGCAGCCGGGCGACGCGTCGGCCGCCATGAGCGCGTCCACGGTCTGCCCCGGCGCGATGACGAATCACGTCCGTGGCGTACGGCGTGGTGTAGCTGGCGTCCGCCGCGACGACGGCGAACGTGTGCCCGGCCACCTTGAAGAAGAACTGCGTGTTGAGCGCCGCGTTGATGATCCGCAGCAGGTAGGTCGAGTTGCGGCGTACCTCGAACTTGGAGATTCCTGCAGCTAGCCGAGTAGTTTACACATGTAACTGCAATTTTGAACAGAGCAAACGTGCGCGATCATGAACACTCATCGATCAGCTCGGCCTACGTACGGTTCGTCGTTGCGTTACAGTCGTAGAAATCCCCGGGGTTTCCATTGATGGTGTGCGCGTCGGCGCTTCTGATGGACGTGCCGCTCAAGAAGGCCTTTTGTTCCAGCAGGACGGTGTCGGCGTTCCACCACTCGCCGAGCAAGACGGTCTTCTCCCCGTCGGGCGTGGGGAACGGGTACGCGCCGGCGCCGCGGCTTGGCCGGATGATGAGCGCGCCGTACACCGGGAACCGGTACGTGTACGTGCCGCCCGGGCGGATCGGGCACTGCGTCACCATGGCCGGGCGGTCCGCCCACGGCGTGCGCCGCTGGAACACGCCGTGCCTGCGATATGCGTGCCACGATGAGGTTTTGCGTAGATCCCGTGGGCGTAAAGTATGGAACGTATTATGGCCCTATTTGTTTTCTACTCAGATTATATAATCAGCTTATATAATCTATAAGCTGGGGAGGGCAGCTTATCGGATTATAATAATCTGGCATGTGAATTGCTATAATCTGGCCATAATCTAAGACCTGTTTGTTTCAGCTTATAGATTATATGAGTCTGGATAAGATGCGCCGTGCCTGTCGAGCGAGCCCGACAACGCGCAACCTGGCATTAATTAGCGCGACTACTACACGAACGCGCGAGTCAAGCCGGGCAGCCTAACCAGCGGTGACCACTGAGCAGCCGGGCATGCTCCCGCTGCGGCGCTTGGCTTGGGCCGGCCGGCGGCGGGGCCGTGGCCTCGCGGGGCTGGCCTCCTCCGGGGTCCCCCGGGAGGCGGCGCACGCCGTGGTGGTCGGCGCGGGCGTCGTCGGCCTCGCGGGGGGGCGCGCGCCTTAGGCTTTAATTCTGAGGGAATTTGCTAGAATTAAGTTATCCATTTAAGGTGTGCGTGATCGTTCCACACGTGATTGAAAACTTGAGTGATCATTTGTTCTAGTGACTAGTGGTACTTCAGTCAGGTAGCAGAGTTCTGTTTAGTGCCAACAGTTAGCTTTTAGGTGACTCACGAATCACAATAGAACTATCCTCATAGAACTATGTTGAAAAAGAACCATGGATGTATCTATGAAGTCTCTTCCCAGATGATGCATTGCATTTTCTTCTCATTTTGCGACCAAAAAGTTGTAGTTTGTGTGTTAAGTGTTGGTTCTGCATTTTGTGGGCAAAGGAATGGGTGCACATAGCTGTATGAGAAAAATCTGAATTTGTTTTAGTAAAATGCTAGGTATCGTTCCTACAAAATATTTGCAAATCAGTTCTCACCTTTGTTGGATAGTTGACATTGATTGGATCATTTTGGGATCGTAACTTTCGGCGTGCTCAAGATTTAAGACCGTTTCTCAGGTGCCAGTATTAGGAAGTATGCATATATTGTGCAGAGACACCCTTATGTACACGATAAATTAACATGATGGGCATATGCTGCCTGTAATTAATGAGAAAATACCTTTCCCGTGAATAATGGCGAATGACCTCTAATAGTACAATTTGTGGTGCATAAAAGAAGATGTGTCACTGATTCAACCTGTCAAATTCTTTGTAGGCTCGTCTTTGTGTAAGAGGAAAGGAAATGCTCTACAAGTACTGTGCAGAAAGAGGGGTACCCCACAAACGGCTTGGTAAACCCCTCCTCAGGAATGCTAAAGAAAGTGGCTTCATCCTTTGTCCACAAAATACATGGATTATAGAACTTGTTCAGTAAAATATATGCAACTAGAGGTAGAGAAAAATCCCGAAATGGAAGCAATCCCAACTTGGTACTGTATTTGTGAGCTTAAGGAAGAATAGTAAACAAGCCATGCTTGTCCAACTTGTATGATACCATTTCACAAGGAGTATAATCTTTCAAAAAAAAAATCGAAAACAAATAAAGTTCCAGGACATTATAATGAGTGGATACGCATATGGTCTTCTGTTTTTAGGAAGTACCGCATATGTAATGTCAATCAGCCTGGTTCAAGATTCTGGAAGAACTTTTTGTTGAGTGACTCTTCAAGGCTTTCTTGGGTTTGAACAGAATATTTCAATGACCTTACAAGAGAGCATTATAAAAAGCCAAAAATAAATTGATAAATCTGCGTGTAGTGTAAGGTAGCCTAGTAGCCATTGCAAACAGATCATTTTGACCTAAACTATAGCAATAGAAATATCTTCGTGCAGTGGAAGAAGGAATCATCTGAAGCTCATGACTGTGGGACTTCTAACATTGTTATATACTTAACATAAGCTAACTTTGAAAGAATCTCTTTGCAGCTGTTTAATTAGTATTCACGAACCCTTTTAGAGCAAGTAATTAAATGACTTGAGACGGAGAGCGAGCAGTTCAAGATATTTCTATAGACTACCTACTACAAGGAGTTCAGCTACTAATAACCACTCTTTTTTGGCAGCCAGTTAACGGATGATTGAGACTGTATTTCACCCCCACCTACTCATCTGCTGGAGAATCTTTTGCGTTCAGTTTGAACAACTCGATCCAAATATCCAATAGCATGCATTCGTAGCTAATACATGCTCTCCAGTAGTCAACTTTGCAGAGTTTTTGTACTCACTGGAGTAGATTCATGTGACGTGCAACGTCTCTTCGCGGTTCTATAGGCTTTGATATCGGTCTCTACGTGTTCTATGCAGCCTAGGAATTAAGCATACTTGCATACGACCTTTAAGTCTTGCAACAGCTTGTTCTTAGCTAGGGTATTTGATTTTCTTGTTCTTTGAACAATTCGATTGCTTCATCATCTAACTAAATCTGATCTGGCCGTTTTTCTTCTTCTTCTTAAAAAAAAAGTCTGATCTGCCCGTTACCGATAGCTGATTTCCAACAATTTGTTGATAGCTCTTCACGTACTGATCTTCCCATTATCTGATTAGCGCTTTCAACGAAAGTGGCCTATTTGTTCTGATATATGCGCAAGCTTGTGACAGGCTTGATGGAGAGCTTCGTGCTGTTACTGGGCATGTCCAGTCAGAAGTCAATTAAAGAACCGCTATGTATGGCTACGAACTTTTCCGTTGTTTGAAAGCGAGCTATGAGGATACTTATGCACGGGAAGACAGATTGATGGAGAAACAATGAAGCAGTATCGTGTTTTCTCCCGCACATATTTTTTCTGACAAAGAACCAGGTTTTGAATCCTCGTAATGGGCTGAAAGTCCTTATACTGGGCTTCAGCACAAGGAAATGAAAACGCAGTCGTTCCGGAGAAGCCCATATACTACAGTCTCACTGTGGCCCAATGTTAATGTCACCAATAGCACCCACAATTCAGCCACGCGAGAAGAAAGCAGCACTCCTCCGGCTCGGAACACCCGCCGCCCACGAATTGGCACTGGCACCCCACCGCACCATGTCGGACGAAACCGCCGTTCCGCCCGCCGCCGTCGACGCCGACGCCGAGGTTACCCATTCCCTCTCCCTCTCCATGGCTGGTGTGTCGCAAACTCCAACTGATCCCCATCCCCTGCCCCAACGGCAATACTCGTCTCCACCCGCCGACGCCGCCGCCGACGCCGAGGTTACCCTTTCCAACTCCCTCTCCATGGCTGATGTGTCGCAAACCCCAACCCAGCCCCATCCCCTGCCCCACCCGCAATACTCGTCTCCGCCCGCCGCCGCCGAGGTTACCCTTTCCAACTCCCTCTCCATGGCTGATGTGTCGCAAACCCTAACTGAGCCCCATCCCCTGCCCCAACCGAACTACTCGTCTCCGCCGCCTTCAGGGGAGGACGACGATGGGGCGGTTATCTCTGGTGCTTCTGCTGAAGGGGACGCCGCCGCGGCCGCGAACGCGCCGATGGAGGAGAGGGTCAGGGGGCCGTGGTCTCAGGAGGAGGACGCGGTGCTGAGCAGACTGGTTGAGAAGCTCGGGGCGCGGAACTGGACACTGATCGCGCGCGGCATCCCGGGGCGATCCGGCAAGTCCTGCCGCCTTCGCTGGTGCAACCAGCTCGACCCCCAAGTCAAGCGCAAGCCCTTCACAGGTACCCTCGTCTCTGCATCAATGTATTGTAATTTTGAGGCCATCCAAAGGAAATGTATTGAGACCTAGAGATTTGCTATTTTTAGGCCATCCATGGGAGTAATCCGTTTGCAGATTGCTGTAGTTGATATGCTAGTTTTATTACCTTCATGGATATGATAACATTGCACACTTTGTTTGTGTGCATGCTGCCACGCGGCATTGCAATGGGAATGCCATATATTCACTGGTGTTTTGGCAATTAATCCACCTATGATATAGCACTTGGGGCTAGTTTGGTTGCTACCCTGGAGAAATTTGCCTGAGCCTGAGTGACGCCTGAGCTAGAACATTTTGCGTTTGGTTGCTACCCTGAGAATACGCCTGGCTCAGGCGTCCGACGGACGCCTGAGCACGCGCGTCTCGCAGCCCGTCGTGCCTGGCGCTCCTCCTCTCTCCCGCGCTCATCGGTGCTCAGCACTCAACTCGTCCCGGACGGATCGAGTTCGTCATCCAGCCCGAGATCGTCGAGTAAGCTGTGTCCGGCCTCCCCGCAAGCCGAGCACCGACCAGTGCCTGGTCCTCCAGCATCTCCGGCCTCCGCACAAAGCTTGACTGCTGACAGATCTCGTGGACGCCGACGATGTACAATTGCACGCCGGAGTGAAATTCGCTCACTCCAGCGAGCCCCAGCTCGATTCCTTCGGCCCACATGATCCTCGCTCACCAACGCACCTGCTATCCCCCGCCACGTCGTGGCTCCGCTGCAGACCACGCCGGATTCGAAGTTTTCCCAGCCGCCAAATCCCAAACACCGCTCATGCAGCCTCGTCGACCATGCTCCGATGGCCGTATAAGTACAACTTTTACCTCGAACGACTCCTTGTAGCAACCTGGTTCAATTTTACTGGTCGTTGGCACCCCATCATCAAAGTCTCAACGCCGGTGAGCAGTCCGGCGTCGTGCTCTGTGTGGAAGGCGTACAAACACGCTTTTCGTTTTTGCATGTAGGAAGCGCTGTTTTGGAAATCTGTTTTGCTCAGGCACATCGTAAGCAACCAAACAACCTGATCTGCACGGTGCCTGGCCAGGCAAATCCATCATGCCTGATCAGGCACTGATTTTCCTCAGGCATCTCTCTCAGGGTAGCAACCAAACTAGCCCTTGGTGCGTGGCATGACTCCAATCCCAATGCTAAACGACAGCGGAGCCAAATAAACTTTCTCCCTATTCTGTGAGGCACTGGTGCCACGGCCGACGTTGTAGATTCATGGGTATTTTAGCAATGAATCCACCTATGATATTACCCTTGGCGCGTGGCTTGAATCCAAGCCCGATACTACACTAGACGACACCGGAGCCATATAAATTTTACCCGCATGTTGTGCACATCTAAACTGCAGGCCTGGTGCAGTGATTAAGTCACCCCACTTGTGCCGAGAGGTCCTGGGTTCGACGCAGCTTCTCTGCATTGCACATTGCTAGGGTAAATCTTGCCTTGTATAATCCTTCCAGACCCCACCTTGTGTAGGAGCTTCCAGCACTGGATCTATCCTTTCTTGTGTGTGTATATGCCATACTTGCTTGTTAAATGTGTGATCTTTGGCTGCAGAAGAGGAGGACCGCATTATAATGGCAGCTCATGCAGTACATGGGAACAAGTGGGCATGTATCGCGAAGCTTTTGGCAGGGAGAACTGACAATGCAATAAAGAACCACTGGAATTCTACCCTGAGGCGTCGATACTGCCATGGGCATGGCCAATGCTCACATGGCGGTGCTGTGGAGCTAGCTACCCCAGAGGTGTCCAGGGCAGTTTCAGAAGAAACTTGGCCGTTAGTGGATCTTACTTCCTTCAACAGTATGGATGTAAAGGATGCACCTGCCCAAAACAGTACCTCAAAGTTATGCTGGGTTATGGTACATTGGAGGTCAGAATTATATTGCTGAAGCTGTTGATCTACCTTATCTGGCCCGACCAGCTGCACGTATTGGTGCTTTCAGACCGTTCAATCTGGGACTTGCAGAATCAACTAAACATGAAACAGCAAGCTCTGTCTTCAAGTTTGACTCGACCCTTAAAGCTTTGGATCCTGAAAATGAGGTATTCAAGTTTGCTGATCCTACATGCTTTGCTGCTGAGGTGCCAAACAAATGCGGACACGGTTGCTGCAGCCCTCACAGACGGCCTCATAAAAGCTCATTGCTAGGTCCTGAGTTCAATGAGTTTGAAGATCGTCCACCAATATTAAACAGTACTTTTGCTTCATTGGTATCAGAAATTAGCAGCATTGCCTGGATGAGAAGTGGTATGCAAAGCAGCGACATCAGTAGATCGTTTCAGTCGCTTCCACCAGCCTAAAAAAAGTAGTAACCATGTGAACTCCCATGTAGGAATATATTGCAGTTTGTTGTTATATTCAAGCATGATGTTGTCAAGTCATTATTATAATCCTGAGGTTCACCATCAATAGATGGTGTTTTTCTTTTACTGCTTTTCTTATTGATTTCCAATGCTTTTACCACAGTATTTTACCATCTATTAGTCTAGAGTAGGTTCTGTACTGTGTTGCACCCAAGGTTTTGCCTAAGTTATTGGACATATTGCATTACAGAAAAATAGTCTGCTATTTTTTTACAGCAGCTCCAATTTCATATTTGTAGTTATAGTCAGTTCATCACAGCGCAATGGTATTCTGTGATCGGGTAAGGGTAAATATATTTGAAATATTTGGCTATCAGTTAACTAACGATGGAACAGTGCTACTTCAGAATAGCACCACAGTATTTTACCATCTGTTAGTCTAGAGTAGGTTCTGTACTGTGTTGCACCCTAGGTTTTGCCTAAGTTATTGGAATTGCATCACAGAAAAATAGTCTGGCTTTTTTTTATAGCAGGTGACTGCAGGTCCAATTTCATATTTGTAGTTAGAGTCAATTCACTGCAGTGCAGTGGTATTCTGTGATCGTGTAAGGGTAAATAGATTTGAAATATTTGGCACTGCAGTGAAATATTTGTGGCTATCAGTTAACTAACGATGGAACAGTGCTACAGAATAGTGTATTGTAAATTAGCTATGGTTGATGGTTTGATAACGTGTTATGTTAATCATGTCAGCCTGTGCAAACATGTATTTTTTTTTGTTAATTTGTTATCATTTGTTGTCCAGTTGGTTATGACTGTCATTGATTTATATTCAATGTTGCATGCCTTATATGGTTTCCTTGAGTGTGTTTTCTTGCAATGGTCATATGGATCATCTCTTACCTTAGTCCTTAGTACCAGTTATCCTTTGTTGCATACACTGTTGTAATAATGGTCTTAAAACCCATGTTATTCGTCTATGGAGTTTTAGTACTTCTCCTTATGTGAGGACCTAATGTGAAATAAATGACAGTCATGCCTTTTGCTGTATTTGTTTGGAATAAACTATATCTACCTAATTTTGAAAGCTACTGTGTGAAGTTCTCCAAAGATATTCTATCATCTGTGTTCACAAGCCTACAAATTCATGTTTCTTTCTTCTTAATTATAACTTGCTAAATGTGTTCGTATAATATTTTTTTACATCGTTCTTTAGCAGCATTACCCCATGTTTTTTTTTGTGTAGTATTGAAAATATTTTTGCATCGCATTGTTTATTCAATGAGATTCAGTTGCACAATTGGTGAATGGGAGGATGCAGTAATGCAGAATTGTTTCTCTTTTGCCTCTTCTGGCTTATGCCTATCTCTTCCTATTTGGTTGGCTTGTACTTTGGGTCTTGTTTCCTTATAGGTAAGGCACAATCATGACAAGTCTAGTACTCCAGAAATCTGATGCTATATGTGGCATTTATTCAACTTGTGATCTCCCTCTCTCTCTCTCTGTAAATAAGAAGGTTCCCCCTTTTAGTTTTCAAGTTAAATTGAAATAGAATAAGCATATTGCCTGTTCTTTTGCATATACCATCAGCTCTAATCTAATCCTGCCATTGTGTATTTATTGCTTTGGAGTAACAAACTAAATGCCGTGTCATTTTATCTTTCATTTCCCATAGAATCAGGAAGCATTCTATGTTCAAGAAATTATCTAATCTTAGATGATGTTTTGAGCAGAAACTCGAGTTTTGTGCCTCTTTAATGTGCATGTACAAATTTTCCTTGCTAGAGAATGTTTCTTTCAGTGTCACCCTTTTTGTTGTTGTTTGTGCAGTAGGCTTGTGAAAAGCTATATTCCTGTCTAAATTACTTGTTGAAATTTTGAAGACAGCCAGACATGACTTGTCTTTATCATGTCTATGGATTTTCTGAATATGTAGATGTTATGGCCATCTGTGTAACTGTGTTTGATAATTGGTTCACACAATCATCGTGGGCTGGGAGTTGGCTTGTCTTGCTTTTCATTACTCACTTTCAAGTTTCTAACATTTTAATCATTTAACCTTTTATTGCTTGAGCAATGTCTCAACTTTTTCTTTTTAGAATTATGCTACATTATCATTGTTTTCTTTGGCAAGGTGTGTGGTTACATCCTTTGGTGTAATGTCCTTGGCCTGTCCTGCTGCTATCTGTGTTTACTTACGATATTGCTTCAGCTTTTATTTGCCTCCACCCAACCCTAAGATGTGTCTACGATATGAGCTTAGACAAGCTTGATGGAGCTCTTGCTTGAAATTCCAGTAGAGTGCTGATCTGCTGGAGCAAGGCACCTTTGATGCCATGTGCTGCTTTTTGGGGTAAGGTCTTGTCGCTTCATTGGCATTCTCTTAGAGTGCTGGACCAAGCAAAGCCTAGAGAATTTACCATTCCAGTAGGAGTAGCTTCTTTGCTAATGCCTGATTGGAGGTCTAGAAGACGGGCATCTAATCCTTTTCTGCATTCAGGTCTCCAAATTAGACATGATGTGGTACGTTTTGTACACAGGTCTTTCGCAAACCTATGAGTGATGAATATTTGAAGGAACGGGCACCAACTGATGGACCCGATGACCCTACTCTCTGAATTGTAGGATATATATGTGCTGATGTGAAGATTCTGTCCTTGATGGGCCCGGTCATGGTTGCTGATTGGAAACAGCTCGATGCATTGAAAAATGATGGGGTTTGTTAGGATTTCGATTAGATGAATGGTGCTCCTTGGGCAGATGTGATTGAGTTTTGGTGCAGTTGGATTAGTTTTCGGCCTTGCCAGCCTCGGTGTGTCGATCGCCCTAGATTCCTCCTCCTCACTGTCTACATGTGTTAGTTTTGGGGTACCATCTGTACCCATGCTTCAGGCCCCATCAAGCTAGGATCTCGATCACTAGACTTTCTTCTCTGGCTCGGGATGCACCTTTGCTATGACCTGTTGTCATGATTTGTGGGTCATGGTCATAGTTTAAGACAAGTTGGGAACACCGACACCCGATATTTGTCGAAGCAGCAGACGTTTCAGTTCGTCCTTCTCCGGTGCTATGCATCTTCTTATCCCTACGAATTCAGAGACCTTGATTAATACGGCGATGTGGATATGCCTCGGCGACAAGATCACAAGAACACAATTTGCAGTCCGGTTTCTCCGGTGAACTGTGCTCGGGCTGCCGGAGACGTCTCTGCTCGTGAGAGAAAACCAACAAACATCGCCGACCGGCGAGCCGGCGGGTTCTGCCAGCTGACGCAGGCCACACCGCGCTGACGGTAGCGGATAGCTTCGCATCCTTCCGCGCCATGACCTGGCCACACGGGAGCACAGTTCCCTCGAGAACTGCAAAAAAGTACTGTTGACCATCGGTCAAACATCTGCAGAGATGAATCAAGCCGTACGTACACAAGCATCTATTCTCTCTTTCATATATTAATATAAGAAAAAACAATGATTATTATGATTTATGTCTCCTTTCCAACAATCAGGTTTCAGGATAACCGCTGTTGGAATCACGGGAAAGATAGCTGGAGTTGGAGCGCCGCCGGCAAGATGCACGGGAGACCGCGGGCGGCGCAGGCGCAGGACGCCTGAACGCTGTCAATCTTTTCCTGTCCTGCAAAGCAGATAAGGAAAAGAACCGGCGAAAAGCGAGAGGATTCCGAGGCGTGACCTTGTCCGAAATATCTCGTGTCAAATCACGCCGCGTTAATAAGATCAGATCAGGGAGTCGGACGCCAACCGCCAATTGCCCGGGAAGAGAGCTTAATTAGCTGTCTTCTTCGCCAAAAGCAGAGGGGGTGGACGGGCACCCTCCTAAAAGGGGTGATGCATGTTGAGCTCAATGATCAGTGTGATCATGCCGAGGTGAACTATGGATGTTCTTTCCGTGCTGTTCAACAGCTAAGTGCCGAGGGTGGCGTGTTTTCTGTCACGCAGTTGTTGGAGCCAGCCATGAACCGTACGAGGCGTTGCATACCAACACGGGTACATCACCTGACGATGTTGATGATCTAAGGCACGGCCGGACATGTGATGCGTTCATAGAGGCAACCACTAGCCCTGTGCAGTCAATAGTAGCTGTGGTTGCCGAACGCTAGAGTTAAATTCGTGTCATGTACCATCAAACTGAATTTGGTGAAGGATTGGCTAGATGTAGATGGTGTCAAATTCGTGTCATGTACCATCAAGCTGGATTTGTTGAAGGATCGAGCTGACCTTGTGGGCTTGTACCAGCACTCGGCTGCACTCAGTCACATGACAGTCTCACCCCTTGTACCAGCACTACCAGCACTCGACCACGGGACAGCGACGCAAAGACCGTGAGAGACGAGACGGATGTCCCTTGCGATTCCGGCTCCGTCTCTCCTCTTCCCCTCCCCGGCAACCACGGCAGTGTCTTTTCTTTCCCCTTCTCTCCTCCGCCCCGCCGAACTCCCCTTAAGTTCAGAAGTGCACACAACAACCTGCTGCTTCCTCCGCCTTCCCCCCTCTCTCTCCTCGCCGCTTCTGTTTTGTTTTATCCGTTGCCGTCGACGGCTATGGATCGAGAGATCACATCAAAATCTACCACCTAGTGCCGTATAATTTTAGTTCTTTTTTAGAGTTTAGAATCTAGCCGCATTGGAATTTTCTTGGCTCGCTGCTTCACGTGATCGGCCGCATTGAGCTGTTTCTTCTCCGGTTGGGTTCTTGCCTTCTTCGACGCCTGCCAGACGGAGAGTGGTATTTAGGGCGCGCTTTCGGCGTTTCTTGTTTGCCTCATTCCCAATTTGCTCGCCCAGGGGTTACGTCCCGGAGCAATTAGAGTGATTCCTTTCCGTTTCTCTTATTGATTTCGTAGGTCTCTTTGGTGGCGATGGTGAACGAAGGCCAGCAATCGGCGATCGCCGCGGCCGCCGCCGCCGACGC